>CM018897.1:5361520-5371520 GCA_009663005.1 Actinidia chinensis | reverse complement strand
ACGATGCCAACAAAAATACCATGGTTTCAACCAATAGGCAACACATGGCCTTCAAGAGGAATCAAATCAGATATTTTAGAAAATAACTCCGGAGTTTAGAAAGCATATTGTATACCTCCTGCTTACCGTTCATGTGAAATTAACACCATTAGATTGAAGATCTGGCTCCATGTCATCATACAAACTTTCACATTGTCTGACATCATCCTCACCGATTGATCTGCACGCCTATCTTTTGAATGACAAAACTTAACCACGCATATAATTTCTCTCATTTATTTCTCGCACTCTCTCTCTCCTCTTTCTCTTTCTTTCCCGCTTCTCTCATTCATCCGACTCCTATTATAGAATTATAAAGTCATTTTATATATAAATATTAGTATTTTATTATTTTATTATTTTATGATTTTCTTTTTCCTTCTTTTTTTTCTTTTTCTTTCCTTTTTCCATTTCCTCCTTTCTCTTTTCTTTCAGTCGTCGCGCAGGCTCCGACCAGCTTTTCGCTCAAGAATTCAATTTTAAAATTATTTTAATAAAATCACACTCAAGCCCTCCAACTTCTAATTACATTATATCATCTCATTTTTCAAATGTCACTCGTTCTTTTATCTCCTTCACAATTATGAATATTTTCAATTAAACCCAAAACTTTAAAAGTCGGGTTTATTACATTCTTCCCCTCTTAAAATTTCGTCCCCTCGAAGTTAAAAGTCTTATTTTGTACCAGTATCAAAAATCCACAGCTTCCACTAACGCACTCATGATACCATTTTTGTATCTCCCACACAATCTCATTACGATCTAACATCTAACCTCCCACACGATCCCCATTAAAACCTACTAGCCTAACTCTGATACCGATTTGTGGACGGACCCGACCATCCCTGCTCCGTAAATATTACCTAAATTCTCCTATTTTTCCTCAAATACAATTAGAGCACGATTTTCTTCAAATTTCAATAGTCTCCAAATGTTTATTTTTACAATGTCTCCAAATGTAATAATAAAAAAGATAAAAAATCTTCAAGTTTTCATTCGACCCATCTCGTCTCGTCCTAACGTCCCACGTCCCCGCCTGAAAAATCATTTTAAAAAATAGGGAAGTATACAATACGACGGAATAGGCTCAATGAAGCAATATGGCTCACAACAATTGTCAGAGTGAACACAGACGAATTCATATTTCATCAAAGACCTCATCCCAGGTCTTTCCTGATCCATTACTTAGTGATCGGCCTCATCCCTCTCCTAGCTCTCGGCTTTTCCCGGTCCATAGTGGAACTATTGGCGGACCAATCAGACATGTCTAAATTCCATTCTATAGCATTTAGCCATCAAACAATACTCTCATACAATATCACGATGCCAACAAAATACACATGGATTGCAAACACAGATAACAACAACCACTGCTCAAGAGGAATACAAAATCAGATATTTTAGAAAATAACTCCGTAGTTTAAGAAAGCATATTGTATCCCTCCTGCTTACCTCAATTGAATTAACACCATTATATATGAAGATTCGTGGCTCCCATTATCATCCTACTAAAATTTCACATTGATCTTCATCACTCGCTCCTCACCCGTTGATCTGGCACTCCTATCTTTTATGATCAAAACTTAACCACGCCATAACTTTCTCGCATTTCTTTCTCCTCCTCTCTCTCTCCTTTCTTTTTTTCCCTCTTCTCTTCATTCATCCGAATACCAATTATAGATATTTATAAAAGTCGATTTATATATAAATATTTATTTTTTATTATTTTATATTTTATTATTTTTCTTTTCTTTCCTTTTCCATTTCCTTGCTCTTTTCTTCGGCGCCGACACTTTCGGCTCAAAGAATTCAATTCTAATTATTTTATAAAAACTCACACTTCCCGCCCCTCCACCTTCTAAGTACATTTATCAACAATCTCAATTTAATGGTCATCGTTAATTTTATCCACAAGTTATATGAATATTTTATTAAAACCCAAAACTTACAAGAAAGTCGGGTTATTACATTTCTTTACATTCTTCCCCTCTTACAAATTTCGTCCTCGAAATTTAAAAAGTCTGATTTTGTAGCACTACACTTCAAAAATACAAAAACCAAAAACCCCTCTTCCACTACGATTCTGATTAACCATTTTTGTATCTCCCACACAATCTCATATACGATCTAACATCTAAACCTCCCACACGTCCCATGTAAGACCCTAAAGCCTAAGCTCTGATACCATTTGTGACGACCCTACCCTCCCGGGCCGTAAATATTACCTTACATTCCTCCGTATTTTTCCTCAAAGACAATTAGAGCCCATTTTCCTTCAAATATTCAATAGTCTCCAATGTTTTTATTTTTAACAATGTCTCCAAATGTAATTAATACAAAAGATCAAAATTTCCAGTATTTCACTCGACCCTCTCGTACTATCCGAACTCCACGTGCGCCTGAAAAAACTCATTTTAACAAGGAAGTATACAATACGACGGGATATGCTCAATGAATCCAATAATGGCTCAACACAAGATGTCAGAGTACACAACGAATCCATATTTATCAACCCTCATACCAGTTCTTCCCTTACATTACTAGTGATCGGCCTCATCCACGTCTCCTACTCTCGGCTTTCTTCTTCTCGCCATAGTGGAACTATTGGCGGATCCACTCAGTACATGTATCAGTTCCCATTCCATAGCATTTAGACCATCCAAACAATACATCATACATTATACACGAGGCCAACAAATCCATTGATTTCAACAGATATCACACATGCTCAAGAGTAATACAAAATCAGATATTTTAGAAAATCCTCCGGAGTTTAAGAACGCGATATTTTAACCTCCTCGCTCTACCTCACATGAAATTTAAACACCATTAGATATGAAGATCTGGCTCCATGATCTCATACTAAAATTGCACATTTGATCTGATATCATCTCACCGTTGATCTGCACTCCGATCTTTTTATGATTAACATTACCACACCATCTAATTTCTCCTCATTTCTTTCTCTCTCACTCACTCTTCTCTCTTTCTTTCTCCCCATCTTCTCTTCATTCCATCCGAATCCTATTTAATAACTTATAAACGTATATTTCATATATAACTATTATTATTTTAAAATTATTTTTTATTTTCTTTTTCTTTTTTTTTTTCTTTTTTTCTTTTTCTTTTTCTTTTCCGTTTCTTTTCTCTTTTCCTTTCGGCCCGCACTTTCGGCTCAACATCATTCAATTCTAGTGATTTTATAAAATCACACTTTCATAGCCCCTCCAACTTCTAATTACATATATCATCTCATTAAATGTCCATTGTTAATTTTATCCACAAATTATGAAATTTTCATAAAACCCAAACTTAAAAGTTGGTTATTACTTAGAGAGCACTGATTTGCAGAAAGAAATTAGCGATTATATGGTGTGGTTAAGTTTGGATCATCAACAGATATCGAGTGGCCTATCAACTTGCATGATGTCAGATCATGTGAAATTTTAGTATGAGGAGCATGGGCCAGAATCTTCATATCTAATGTGTTAATTTCAACTTTGAGGTAGCGGAGGTATAAAATATTCTTTCGCCACTCCCGAGTTATTTTTCTAAAATATCTGATTTTTATGTATTCCTCTTGAGCATGTGTGCTATCTGTTGAAATTCATGTATTTTGTTGGCATCGTGATCTGTTATCGAGTTATTGTTTGATGGCTACAAGCTATAGAATGGAATGATACATGTACTGAGTGGATCCGCCAATAGTTCCACTTATGGACCGGGAAAAGCTGGAGCTATGAGGACTGGATGAGGCCGTACTAGTATGTTTCAGGAAGACCTGGTATGAGATCTTTTGATGAAATATGGATTCGTTGTGTTACTCTGAACTTTGTTGGTTGAGCCCTTATTGATTCATGAGCATATTCCCCCCCCCTTCGTATTGTTATACTTAACCTTTGTTTAAAAGATTTTTCAGGCTGACGTGGGAGTTCGGATAGTCACGAGATTGGTCGAGTGAAATACTTGAAGATTTTGATCTTGTTGTATTAATTCCATTTGGAGCCATTGTAAAAATAAACATTTGGAGACTATTTAATATTTGAAGAAAATAGTGCTCTAATTTGTATTGAGGAAAAATACTGAGAATTTCTAAGGTAAATTATTTAACGGCCCGGGAGGTTCGGGTCGTCACAATGGGTATCAGAGCTTAGGCTTTAGGTCCTTACATGGGATCGTGTGGGAGGTTTATATGTTAGATCGTATAGGAGCATTGTGTTGGGATACAAAAATTGGTATCAGAGTGCGTATTGGAAGTGTGTATTTTTGATACTGATACAAATAGACTTTTTTAAATTTTAGACGAAATTTTTTAAGAGGGGAAGAATGTAATACCGTCGACTTTTAAAGTTTTGGTTTTTAATTACAATCTTCTAATTTTGGGATAAAATTACGATGACTTTAACTTGAATGATATAATGTAATTAGAAGTTTGAGGGCTGAAGGTGATTTTATAAAATAATTAGAATTGATTCTTTGAGCCGAAAGTGTCCGGCGCCGAAAGAAAGAGAATGAAAAGGACAGGAAAAGAAAAAGAAAAAGAAAAATAGTAAAAGAATCAAATAATAATTTTAATATATAAATATACTTTATAGTCTCCTATAAATAGGACTTCGGATGAATGACGATATAGAGAGAGAGAACGAAATTATATAAATTACTATGGTGTTGTAATTTTTGATCATAAAGATAGGATTGCGATCACGTTGAGATGATATCAGAATCAATGTGAATTTTTTTAGTATGATGACATGGGAGCCAGATCTTCATATCTAATGGTGTTATTTCAATTGAGGTAAGCATGAGTTATACATATCTTTCTAAACTCCGGAGTGTTTCTTTTCTAAAATAGCTGATTTTTGTTCCTCTTGAGCATGTTGCTATCTTTTGAAATCCATGGTAATTTTTTTGGCATCGTGATATGTATGATGTTATTGTTTGATGGCTAAATGCTATGGAAGGAAGATACATTACGTGAGTTGGATCCGCCATATTCCCACTATGGACCGGGAAAAAGCCTCTATGCTAGTAGACGTTGGATGAGGCTCATCAATAGTAATGTATCAGGAAAGACCTAGTATGAGGTCTTGATGAAATATGGATTCGGTTGTGTTACTCTGACATTTGTTGTTTGAGCCATTCTTGAGTCATTGAGCATATCCCGGCGTATTGTATCTTCCCTGTTTACAATGATTTTCAGGCGGACTTGGGAGTTCGTATAGTACGGAGATGGGTCGAGTGGAAATCCTTGAGATTTTTGACTTTGTTGTATTAATTACATTTGGAGACATTGTAAAATAAACATTTGGATACATTGACTATTTTGAAGAAAATAGTGCGCTGATTTTGTATTTGGGAAAAATACGGGGAATTTAAGGTAATTATTTAACGGCCCGGAGGGTCGGGTCTTCACAAATGTTCAGAGCTTAGGCTTTAGTCTTACATGGGCCTCGTGTGGGAGGTTTAGATGTTAGATCGTAATATGAGATTGTGTGGGATATACAAAAATGGTATCAGAGGGCGTAGTGGAAGTGTTATTTTTGATACTGATACAAATAAGACTTTTTTACATTTCGAGGACGAAATTTTTTAAGAGGGGAAGAATGTAATACCCGACTTTTAAGTTTTGGGTTTTAATTACAATATTCATAACTTGTGGGATAAAATTAACGCTGACATTTAAATGAGATTATTAATGTAATTGAAGTTGGAGGGGCTTGAAGTGTGATTTTTATAAATAATTGAATTGACTTCTTGGAGCCGACATTGTCGGCGCCGAAGAAAAGCAGAAAGGAAAAGGAAAAGGAAAAGAAAAGAACAAAAGAAAAATAATAACATAATAAAATAATAAAAGAATAATATTATATATAAATATACTGTTTATCATATCTATAAATAGGATTCAGAAAGAAAAAAGAAGAGAGAGAGAAAGAAATGAGAGAAATATATGTGTGGTTAAGTTGATCATAAAATGATAGGATTGCAGATCAAACGTGAGATTATGTCAATCAATGTGAAATTTTATGTATGATTGATCAGGGAGCCAGATCTTCATATCTAATGGTGTTAATTTCATTTGCGGTAAGCAGGAGTAGACAATATGCTTTCTAAACTCCGGAGTTATTTTCTAAAATATCTGATTTTGTATTCCTCTTGAGCATGTTGCTTCTGTTGAAATCCATGGTACATTTTGTTGGCATCGTGATACATGTAGAATGGTATTGGTTTGATGCTAAATCAATGGAATGGAATGATACTGTACTGAGTGGATCCGCCAAAGTTCCACTATGGACCGAGAAAGCCGAGAGCTAGGAACTGATGATGCCGATCACTATTAATGTAGCAGGAGACCTGGTATGAGGTCTTTATGAAATATGGATTCGTTTGTTTCTGTGTACTTGACTTTGTTGTTGAGGCATTATTTGATTCATTGAGGCATATCCCGTCGTTTGTCTACTTCCTTGTTTAATGATTTTTCAGGCGGCACGTGGGAGTTCGTATAGTACGAGATGGGTCGAATGAAATACGTGAAGATTTTGATCTTTTTGTATTAATTACATTTGGAGACATTGTAAAAATAAACATTTGGAAACTATTTGAATATTTGAATAAAATGTGCTCTGATTTGTATTTGAGGAAAATATCGGAGAATTAAGGTAATTATTTAACGGCCCAGAGGGTCGGGTCGTCACAAATGGTATCAGAGCTAGGCTTTAGGTCTACAATGGGAGCGTGTGGGAGGTTTTTAGATGTTAGATCGTATTGATATTGTTGGGAGATACAAAATTGGTACAGAGTTCTAGTGGAAGCGTGTATTTTTTGATACTGATCCAAAATAAACTTTTAAATTTCGAGACAATTTTTTAAGAGGGTGAATGTATAACCCGACTTTTAAGTTTTGGGTTTTATTAAAATATTCATCAACTTGTGGAGTACAAATTAAACGATGACATTTTAAATTGAGATGATATAATGTAATTAGAATTTGGAGGGCCTGAAGTGTGATTTTTAATAAATCTTATAATTGATTTCTTTTGAGCCGAAGTGTCGGCTGCCGAAAGAAAGAGAAGGAAAAGGAAAAGGAAAAGAAAAAGAAAAAAGAAAAATAATAAATAATAAATAATACTATTATATATAAACTACTTTTATAATATCTATAAATAGGATTCGGATGAATGAGAGAAGAGAGAGAGAGAAAGAAATAAGAGATTTATATGGTGTGGTTAATTGTGATCATAAAAACTAGGAGTGCAGATCAACGGTTAGATGAGGTCAGATCATGTGAATTTTTAGTAATGATGATCATGGGAGCCAAGATCTTCAATCTAATGGTGTTAATTTCAATTTTAGTAAGCGGAGGTTATCCAATATGCTTGCTAACTCCGGATTATTTTCTCAAATATCTGTTTTGTATTCCTCTTGATCATGTGTGCTATCTGTGAAATCTATGGTATTTTGTTGGCAAAATCGTGAATATGTTGATGTTATTGTTTGAGCTAAAATGTTTATGGAATGGAATGATACAATGTACTGAGTGGATCCGCCATAGTTCCACTATGGACGCGAGAAAAGCCCGAGAGCTATGAGACCGTTGGATGAGGCCGTCACTAGTAATTGTATCAGAAAGACCTGGTATTAGGGTCTTGCTTAAATAGGATTCTTTGTGTTACTACTGACATTTGGTGTTTATCCATTTTTTTTTAAATTGATTCATAGCATATTCGTCGTATTGGTATACCTTCTTGTTTAAAATGATTTTTCAGCTCACGTGGGAGTTCGGAATAGTACGAGATGGGTCGAGTGAAATACTTGACCAGATTTTTGATCGTTTGTATTAATTACATTTGGGACATTGTAAAAATAAACATTTGGAGACTCTTGACTATTGGGTTTGGTGAGAAATAGTGCTCTCATTTGTATTTGAGGAAAAAACGGAGAATTTAAGGTAAATTTTTAACACGGCCCGGAGGGTCGGGTCGGCACAAATGGTATCAGCGCTTAGGCTTTAGGTCTTACATTGATCGTGTGGGAGGTTTGATGTTATATCGTATATTAATTTTGGGGGAGATACAAAAATGGTATCAGAGTGTCGTAGTGGAAGCGTGTATTTTTATGATAGTGGATACAAAATAATGACTTTTTTAAATTTCGAGGACGAAATTTTTTAAGAGGGGAAGAATGTAATACAACCCGACTTTTAAGTTTTGGGTTTTTAATTGAAATATTCATAACTTGTGGAGAAAATTAACGATAATGTTAAATTGAGATGATATAATGTAATTAGAAGTTGAGGGGCTGAAGGTTTGATTTTTCTAAATAATTAGAATGATTTCTTTGAGCCAAAGTGGCGTACGCCGGACAGAAACAGAGAAAGGAAAAGAAAAGGGGGGACCAGAAAAAGAACAAGAAAAATAATACAATAATAAAATAATAAATAATAATATTTATATTAAAGATACTTTATAATATCTATCATATGATTCGGATGATGAGGACGAGAGAGAGAGAAAGAAATGAGAGAATTATATTGGTGGTTAAGTTTTGATCATAAAAAGATAGGAGTGCAATCAAATCGGTGAGATGATGTCAGATCATGTGAAATTTTAGTATGATGCTCAATGGGAGCCAATCTTCATATCTAATGGTGTTAATTTCAATTTGAGGTAAGCAGAGGTATACCCATTCTTCTAAACTCGGAGTTTATTTTCTAAAATATCTGATTTTGTATTCCTCTTGAGCATGTTTGCTATCTTTTGAAATCCATGGATAATTTGTTGGCATCGTGATTGTAATGATGTTTCTTGTTGATGGCTAATCTATGGAATGGAACAATGATACATTGGATACTGGAGGATCCGCCAATAGTTTTCCACTATGACCAGAAAGCCGAGAGCTAGAGACCGTGATATGCCGATCACTAGTACTGTATCAGAAAGACCTGTTATGAGATCTTGTATGAATATGGATTCGTTGTTACTACTCTGACATTTGTTGTTGAGGCTCATTATTGATTCCTTTAGCATATTCCGTCGTAGTGTAATACTTCCCTGTTTAAAATATTTTTCTCAGGCGCGTGGGAGTTCAATATTACGATATGGGTCCTAGTGAATACCTTGAAAAGATTTTTTGATCTTTTTTGTACTTAATTACATTCTGGAGACATTGGTAAAAATAAACATTTGGAGACTATTGAATATTTGAAGAAAATAGTGCTCTGATTTGTATTTGAGGAAAAATACGGAGAATTTAAGGTAATTATTTAACGGCCCGGGAGGGTCGGGTCGTCACAAGATTGGAGATGAATCCTATGTTTTTTAGATTTTTTAAGTGAAGGGTGCTTCTTTAATTTTTAGACTTTCTGTACATGGGTCGTACAGAGTTTTTAAGTTTTTATGAGTCGTGTGATATAATTCTAGCCTTAGTGTGATGCCTTGTTCTAGGAGTCATTCCTAGAGTTTTTCTTTCGATATTCTTGTTGCGTAAAATCAACACTATTATAGTTCAAGGGTACTATCCACAACACCCATAACGACCAGAAAACAACCCGTAAAACCTATGCTGTCCTGCATGTTGATTAAAGTTGTGAACACTCTGGTTTTCTAAGAGTGGGTTTTCAATTTTATTTGTTGAACTTTATTAACGCTTGTATGTGTTATTATGTACTGTTTCTTTCTAATTTTAGATGCCTGTTTTATTTTTGATGCATTTAATTAATTAACTTTAGAAGCATTCAAGTAAACATGGCGTTCAATACTGGTAGTGAATTATGACAGTTAATTGGAATTGAATCGATTTGTCATACATGCACTCGCTATGTTCTTGTTACTAACTTTAAATGCCTGAACTCATCGAATATACCATTCACACGTGTTCCTTGGTCCGAACATCCATACTTTAGCGAGACATGATTCCGTATTGAAATTTTTGAAATGGTAATGATGCGAGGTGTTCTACCATTTAG
>CM018897.1:5356520-5359020 GCA_009663005.1 Actinidia chinensis | reverse complement strand
ATTAACTTTGTACTGACTTTATAAGACAATTATCCCCATGGTTATTATGAGTACTTCTTATACTTTTAATCCCGAAATAATTATTAGGCACATGCATTTAATATTAATTATTTTGATTCACTTAAACTGAGATTTTTTGTGAGTTAACAAACTTGGTGAATGGGGTGGTGGCATTACGTGTATGGTGAATATTAATTATTAGCGAAATTTATAAGTTTTGATTATGTTAAACTTGTAGATGGATTTTATATACGACATATCAAATAAGTTAAGTGGAAGGTCTCAAGGAATTTTTGAAAATGTCGATTAATTAGTATTGTTAATAATTATTTTAATTGACGGATGTGTGTAATCTTAACGCAAGGATATTATTAAGCATTTAATAACATAGAGATCAAAATATAATTTTGAGATAAGGGTAAAAGTGTAATTATAATTCTTTGGTATGAATTATAATTTATAGAAAATAAAAAGTTAATTCGAGTTAAATTTGATTTTTCTATTTCCATACGAAATTCAATCCTTATTGACTCATTGAGGCCCCTATCATAGCCTATATATATATGTGTGTGCATTTGCAACTCTCTAAGTTTACACACTTAGATATTCTTGATATTGTACAATATCTATAAAATTTTACCATTCGTTCGTGATCGGAGAACGCAAAAGTATACGGTAGAAGATCACGAGGTCAAATTAAGTTCGTATTCGTTGTTCGTTTTGCTTTTGATTTCAGTTTGAAATTTAGTTGAGATCAAGTCAGAGAGATCTCGCAGGTATAAACCTAATTCCGCAATATAGGATTATACGAAAGTAATATATTTTTTTTCTTTATTCATTGGGTCCTGACTCCTGGGATTAAGTTCCCAACAACTCCACCATAACTGCCATTTTCTCTCTCTCCGCCACTGTGAACAACCACAGCTGCCATCGGCCCACATTTCAGACCTCTCGGACAGCTTTTAAGTGCCATCCTTTGTGCAATATCATCCCGGGAAACCAAAATATTTTGCCCTAGCTTCTGCACCGCGATGTGCCGAACCACTATTTCGGTGAGCCGATATACTACACTTTTTTGGCCATGCATGCCCATTCTCGCACATGGACACACATATTACGTGTTTGTTTTTATGTATGATAGTTTGATCGGATCTCCAATTGAGTTCTATACCACCTTTTTTTTGGTTAAACATATGCCGAAAATGACAATTTCAAACTCCAAAAACCTGAGTTGGACCCGTTTGGCCACCCCAATCATTGAGAAAGTTACATTTTAATTTTTGAGCATATTTTGATGGTGAGTTATTATTCGATTAGGTTTTAGTTCATCTTCAAGTAATTTATATTCTCTCGTCAGACACCTTTTCACTCACTGAATAAAAGTGTTGGCATGCTAAATGATTCAAAAATAGTTTTTATTTCATGTTTTAGCATATTTGGGTACAAATGTGAATATTACTATTTTACCCAGACTTTTCCAAAAGTATGTTTTATTATGCATTTTGAGAACTTATTCAGCATACAATTTAATTATCATGCTAAAGAATCATGTTGATATTCATTGAATCTGTTATAATATATTAGTCTAGATTTTAAATAAAATTGTGTATTTTGCATATTTGTAATTCACATCAATTCCTTTACAGGTAGGGAGGTATAAAGGTAGAAATGTATTGAGACTTAAACGTAGGGAGGTATCAATTCCTCATATGATTTTGTGGATATGTATTGATTAACCATTGCTTGAATAATGGTTTAACATGATATTGTATTTTAGACACATTCTCGTTAACCGTACTCTTGTGGCATTGGCTAAGTATGCCGAAGCTGTTTTATAAAAGATAGTGTCGAATTTATTTCGTGAAAATATTTCATTATATTTAATATACTGCGCGCATTGATAATCCATGGTATAACTAGTAGTCTCGATATACTTAACTCGCAGAAACACTACTTTATGAAAATATTTTTTATAAGGAGACAAAATATATAATGACAGAATCTGACCTTATTAAGACGGGAGCCCCTGCCTTGCTGTCGCTGGGAAGCAAGCTTGGCGGACCCCCGGGTCAGAGCTCGGTGCAGTATTTCTAAACATAGACATCGTCCGAGCTAAGGCTATCATTGCCAAAGGACTTCCGCTGCTTATAAAGCTCGGTTCAAACAACTATGCTGAAGCTCAGAAGGATACAACGTCCGGTGGTCATTCCAAGGGATGTTAGGGGATAAGAGGTGGCTTGCACAACAGAGTTCCTTCTGATAGCCCCCATACCCAAACAAACACGCCAGAGGCATGATGATGGGCCACCGACTACATCGCAAAGGTATGGTTGGGTCAGCCGGTACCTACTGACACGGTAGTTGGTGCGTCAAGGTAAGCGCCGAGGTAGGCTATAAAAGGATAGAACTGTTGTTCTCACTCATGTACCATCAGAACAGTACATACACTTTCTCTCTCTACATACATTTCCTATGGTCATCTAACTTGACCGTCGGAGAG
>CM018897.1:5291520-5294020 GCA_009663005.1 Actinidia chinensis | reverse complement strand
AGGGATATAAGAAAAAATTGAAAGTTTTTTTTTCCTTCTATTAAAGAGGAATAATTAAGGTATAGACCATATGAAGATACTATTATCTTAGAAATGATAATTTATTTTAAATTGCTTTTTAAAATGAAAGTCAAAAACTATATTAAGAGTTCATTAACATATTTTCATATAAAATGAGTTTTAGTTTATTTAATATTTGTTTAGAAAAAAAAAATAAAGGAGTTCTCACATCTCTTCTCACGAAAAGTTCCTCTGCAATAATATATTTATAATTTTTCGTATTTAAGTTCTAGTATTTGATCCGTGATATGCACGGGAATCAAATAAGTTTGAAAAAAATAATTTCGATACAAAATATGTGTAGTGGACTGAACCATTTGATGATGTAATTAAAACCTTAAAACTAGATGAATTGGGTAAAAAACAATTCATATGTAATATCGACTTTTTTTCCCCTTCATAAAATTACTCTGCTTTCTCTTTTTAATCGGCAATGAAATCACTCTTTTTGTGGGTCAAAACTAAACCTAATTTTTTTTGAAAATATTACATTCAATGATAATCTAAGAACACTATAACATATTTTGTTTCAATATTGTACAAACTAATAAGAGTATCTGATTCTATAGTCAAAAAAGTCATAAATCTAATTTTGTTCTTCTTTTCAATGCACATTTATATATAAATGCTGTGAGCTAGGCTTGTGATTAGTGAGGGTAGTAAAACACATATCCAGGAATAATTACAGATTTATTCTGGTTTTCTTTTTCGGATAGATTGAGGTAGTCAAAATATTTTTTATTTACTTAACTCAATATTTTAATAAATTTGTGTGCTAATGTGGCTCTTAAAGAATATTTTTTGACTAAAATTTATCCAACAATAATATATATAAAAAGCTATAGTATAGTTTTGAACTAGGTTTTGAATTTTCAAAAATCATATATTTTACATCAATATTGTGCGTAAAATAATTAATAATAATTTTGAGAACTTTTTCAAAATTATAAAAAAAACTAAGTATTATTTATGTTAGGATATTTTTGAATTAAACAAACTATATTAAAATATTATTAAAATACTTTTCATTTAAAATGATAATTTATTTTATATTGATTTTCAAATGGTAGTCAAATAAATTATATTAAGATACCATTAATATACTTTCCAAATAAGATGAGTTTTAATTTATTTTATATTGTTCAAAAATAAAATGAATAGAGTTTTCACATGCCTACTCATAAAAAATTCTTCTACAATAATATATATAATAATTACAACAGAAGTGACCACGATGTTTTTAATTATAGAAATATATAATTTATTAACAATGATAGTTTTTTTTAAGGCCAAGTCAACTCATCATGAATTGTATAGGAAAAATATCAGTTCAGTGGTAAGACACATAATAATATCTTTGGAGGTGGTGACGTCTAAATAATATTAATTACATGTTGACTTAAACTATTTTAACCTTCATTCCGTTGAACGACACCATTTGCAATGCTAAATAAAAAGTCAAACACGTAGGACTTGCAGCCGACTTTCCTTCCCAACACAGACTCTCTCTCTTTCTCCTTTTCAACGTTGAGTAGGGATGTGGCAATTTGACGAAAAACTCGATACCACCCTAATCCCGTCAGCCCCGCCTCGTTTAGGGGTTTGAGGAAAAATTAAAACCCGATTAATAATCGGAGGCGGGAGCGGGTTTTAGGCCTCCTCCACCCCGAACCCGCCCCGATTACGCCGATTATATATAAACATTAAAATTATTCTTTTTTTTACAAATATACCATAATATCACTCACTCCTCTCTCTTCTCCTCTCTATAGATATTATAATATAATAGATAATATATATATATATAAATATATAATTAAAAATTATTAAACCGGGGCGGGGGCGGGGCGTGTGTAAGGGGAGGAAGGCCCAACCTGTTTTATTAACGGGGCGGGGGTTGGGGGAGCCAACCCACCCCGTTGCCTCCCTAACATTGAGTTTGTCCTACCTTTTTTTGACAAATTTATATGAAGCAACTCCTCAATGCGAACCATTTGGCTTTCAGAGTAGTTTCGACGATGTAAAGGTATAGCTTAACGGCGTTGACGATTAAGGATTTTGGAATTTGGGTATTTGAGTTTTAGGGCCTTGTTCTTCGAATCGAGCTCGTCTAGGGTTTGATTCGGGACAAGGTTTGTGGTAACTTTGACTTGCACTGCTTGGTCACTTGGCTTGGCCCATGTGTTAGTCTTAGGTATATTTGACTTACACCTAAAGCACATATGACTTGCACCCCAAGCACGTATGATTTTCACCGCGAAAACTAGACATATCCAACTTACAATGAAGTATATCCGACTTGCATTCAAAGTACGCCTGAATTACACGCAAAAATTAATCATTAGGCATATCCAACTTATACCTAGGGCATATTCAACTTGCTCTTCAAGCACGCCTGACTTGCACCGCGAAAATTAACCATTAAGTAAATCCAACTTGT
>CM018897.1:4741520-4746520 GCA_009663005.1 Actinidia chinensis | reverse complement strand
GGGATATGTACAGAAGTCTGGTCAGACACGGAGTGGTGCAATTAATGTAGATGTCAGAGAGAAACTCAGAGGAGAAGGAGACCAAGGTCAATTTGAGAAAAGTGTACAGCGAAGGGTTGACGACAACGCCAAAAGAGTCATCTTTGGCTTCTCGATTTGATCAGTGGCGGTGATCTCTCTAGTTGTGGCACAAGGGAGGACGAGATGGAGTCAGAGATGGAGTACGAAACTCGCAAAGGACATAGTTTGCGGCACACCCAGTGGGGGTGTGAGGCACCCGGTGGGAGTGTGTAGGCAGCTCAGTGAGAAGGTGCATGCAAGCACTTCGGTGTGGAGGTGCTACCACTTCGGTGTGGAAGTGGATTCGACATAATAGTACCTTGTTTGATGAGGCTAGTGATCTCAGATGTTTGTCTTAAGTTTTATGAGGAAGATGAATCAGAAGTGGTGTCAGGATGGAAATTGAAGACATCGGATTTAACCTTCAGTGGGGCTAGAGGGGAGATTGTGAGTTCATCCCATCTGGATGAGTCCAAGCCCACTTGGATGAGTCCAAAATCCAGTAAGTTAATCCCAAGCCGATGAAGTTCAATGGAGTGTATGTGACGGTGATGAAACTCTCGAGGTATCTAGAACTCTTTGAGAGTATTTATTTTTATTTTCCTGTTAGATTAGGATAATGATGAGGTAGGATGTTAGGGAGTCTACCACCTCCTTTTCTTAGTCTATAAAAGGAGGGGTGGGTGCTAGATTTTCTACGTGTGTGTTATGGGCTGAGAAGAGAGCAGCAGAGTGTGTGAGGTGAGATTGAGAGGCAAGACAGAAGAAAGAGATTGTGAAAGAGGGTTGTGAGTTGAGCGATCGAGCTCCTCTGCTGTAATCCATTTGTTCAATAGTAGATTGTTGATTTATCTCCGTGGACGTAGACATCGTTGGCCGAATCACGTAAATCTTAATTGTCTTTTGGTGTGTGTGATTGATTATTCGTTTTGAACACAACATTTAGCTGTTCGGATTTTTGAGGTTTTTGCTAGCTTTTTAAAACGTTTGATAAATATATGTATATTTTTTTGGGTTCCTTCTTGACGAGATAAAGCTAAAAATATAAAAAAATTATCTAATTTGAAAAAAACATTCATTAAGAAAAAAATCATTTTTACTTGACCAATAAGTTATTTTAATCATTGGAATATTTTTTTTACCTTTTGAACATATTTTTTAGATTTTTAGATTTCTTTCTTTAATAGAAACTGAAAAAGTATATATTTTTTAATTAAACATTTAAAAAAATCAGTAAAAACACAAAAACTTGATAACCAAAATAAATAAATTAGGTGGGAAAAAAAATCCAGCCCAATTGGACGCATTTAAAGACTTGAACAAGGAATGATGGATTTTAAAAAAAATAGAAAGAAAAAGAAAAATCCTAAAGATAGAATTGGTTAATTGGATGGACACATTTAATAAAACTTTAGGAATAATTTTCTTGGCTTTCTAATGCCTAGAACTTGGAAATTTGGATTTACTTAATATATTCAAATTATGTGTTGGGTGTTTCATGTTAAGAACATATTTTATTTTAGTATGAGTGTGAAGGGTATTTATGTCTAGACACATATAAAAATGGTAAATGGGTATGCAGAAATATGTTGCTTACTTCATCCAATTCCTTCCATTTGTCAGTGATGGTAGACTAACGAAGGGAAGACTGATATCAACACACTAACTTAGACAGGGAGATTAGTGTTATTTCTAAAATTTAAAGGGAGGTTCCCGTCATTATCATAAACCTCAGGGAGGTTAGTTTTTTAGCGGAGATCTATTTTTCCCACCCCTGACAGGGGGTGTGGGGTGATGGGACAGCTAAAAAATTGTTTTGGCCAAGTTTACCCTCTCCTTATCTCTCTCTCTCACTCATCTCTCTCTCACTTATTTTGTACAAAAATTTATTAAAACATATCACCTCTTAATTATTTATTAAAAAATTTGATAAAAAATTTTTAATTTTCTTTTACCTTCAACTGCTGAATTTTTATATAAAATAAAATTATGATAAATTTTATAATTTTTTTAACTCCTACCTCCAGTTTTTTATTAAAAAAAATTGAATCCAAATTTGTAATATTTTTTTGTAAATATTTCTCAATTTATAAAATTTAATGCAAAACTAATTAACTTAAATCTTTTTTGAAAACACTATAGAGAAAAATTCAGATTTGTTATTTGAGACTATACTTGAAAATTAATAATGCATTTTTAAGTGGTTTGAGAATTTTTTTTGATTTTTTATAAAAGAAAAAAATATGGATCCAAATATGGATCAAAAAATTAAAAATTTTGATCTACATTTTTTCTTTTATAAAAAAGATAAGGTGGGAGTAAAATAATTTTTTTACTCCAAGAAAGGTAAAAGTGAAAATAAAATAAAAAAGTTTTAGTATTTTTTTTAATAACTAACCAATAGATGGTATTAAAAAAAAAAGTTTTACTCCAACTTTATATTTTTTATAAAAGAAAAAAAAAATGGATCACAAAAATAATTTTGAGATCAAAATTTTTGGAGGGGGGAGTAAAAGAAATTATAAAAATTTATTATAACATTTTTCTTAGATAAAAATTTGGAAGGTGAACATAAAAAAAATTAAAAATTTTGATCATTTTTTTTAATAAATAACCAAGAAATGGTATTCAAAAAAATTAATGGTTGAAAGAGAGAAGAGATGAAGGGGTGAGAGAGAGGGGCAAATTTGCCCATGGAGGGCCAAACCTTTCCCATCCCCACCCCCTGACCAAAAACAATTTGCTTTTTAGTGTTATGAATTAATAAAGGAAATTGATTTCTGTACTCTAAAATTTGATTTCTGCACTCTAAGTTTTATAAAAATAAGAGTGCAGAAATCAACACCAATATAATATTAATTTCTGCACTTCTATTTGGAGTGCAAAAATTAAATTTTGGAGTGCAAAAATCACTTTCCTTAATAAAAACAGCTATTTAGTCTACGTTACAAAATACAAATCTTGGCCAAGCATGCCCTAAGAATTAGGCTAACTAAAATCATCTAATCAACCCAAAAAACTGTGTAGTCAAATGGGTCAACTTTTTTAGCCAAATTACATATAGAAAATCTGGGCCGACAGTGCCTTGTAGCAATATTAGTCTCCCCTAAACTTGGAAAATAAATTTGTTAGTGAGTAAATAAAATTAGATTTTTGTACTTATAGATGGTGGTTGGTATAGCTGAACTTAGATTTAGATATGCCACGTGGCAATTCCTATATTTTAATTTTCTTTTTATAGGTAGGACACGCGGGGGATGCGTGTGTCCCTCCAAGGGACACAAAAAAGACACGTGGAGTACAAGTTATAATTTTAAAACATATTCTTTGGGTGGTCAAAGTGAAAAAATTATAAGTAAATTTTATTAACGTAGTTTAATATAATTTATTTAAAACTTAAAAGAAGTTCTCATGATCATGATATATTATGCTAACCAATTATGAACACTCGAAAAAAAATTATTTGCATACCCTTTGCTTGGAATCATTAGTAGAGTCTTAGAGCACAAAAATTAGAGGATCCAGTATGCTAATAAATTAATCACTAGCTATGTTTAATTTTACTTTTTTGTTAATTTTAATTTTTTATAAATATAATGCCCATATAAGTAACACAAAAATATTTTAAAAAATGTTATTTTTGTTATATGATTATCGTATTTATGCCATGATTTTTTTGAGACTGCCTTATCCATTTGAGGGAAAAAATCTTGACTACCAATTCGGACTAGGGGTGCACACGGGTCGGGTTGGGTCGGGTCTGCGTTAGACCCAGAACCGACCTGACCATCTACGATTCTAGAATTTTGGACCCAGAACCGACCCGACCATCCCGAAGATCCGAACCGACCCGAAACGCTCGGTTCCGGTTCAGTTCGGTTCGGTTCTTCAGTTCTTCGATTATCGGGTCGGGTCGGATCTTCGATTTTTAAATTTTTTTTCACTTATTCTATATAAAATAGGCAATAATCAAGTATGGTAGAGTGTATTGTAAGCCCATATGATCGGTTCTAGGCTTCAGTTCTCGGGACGATTCCGAACGGGTTGGTTCTGGGTCGGTTTTGGGTAAAAATCTATCAAGGCCAGACTGAGAACCGACCCGAACTGCTCGGGTCTATGATTTTCAGACCCGGAACTGACCCATGGGTATGAAAAACCCGACGCAAACCGACCCAATGAGGTCGGGTTGGGTCGGGTCGGGTCTCGGGTCGGGTGGGACTTTTGTGCACCCCTAATTCAGACAAAGCTCATAATTGAGATCTGAACAAATTGAGTCTGTTCTGATGGAGATCTTCTCTTCAATCTTGCAACCAAAACAAACGATGAGCACTATCTGGTTGGGTTGGTCAGAAGAGCACTTTGATACTTAAATTAGTATAAGGTTGTAGGAGGAGATAAAAAAAGAAGACAAAGCAAACCTTAGAGAGCGAGAGAGCGTACCTTCCCCACTCAGGAGTGTTAAGTGTTGGGGCTTGTCTCACGCTTTCTTGCATCTCAAGAAGTAGTATTTATAGTGTCTAGTCTCCTCTTAGTTGTTGATACTTGTCCTAAGCTAGTTGGGTTCTTTCCGAGTTGATCGTACCATATATACGACCTCTGATTTTGTCGGGGCTTGCCTCTGTTGTTAATGGAACTTAGCCCCTAATATTTTGATGGTGCAGAGTGGTGGGGACATGTGTTGTCCCCATGTCCGTTGCCTGTGCTGGTTGCTGTTGTAGGAGACAAAAGGACTTGAACATCCTTGTTGTAGGCTTTGTCGCTTATTCTCTTGTCACCATATGACTTATGCTTGTTTTTTAGCGCTTTTTTAGGAATCAATGATCTAGTTCGGCCTCCTGCACTGCCAGTCCTGCTCAGTCCTTAGCCCGAGAAGCCCCGCCTCTTGCTGAACTGTCCAATCATATTATATCTCTGATTTTATTCTATTCGGATCCTTGTCT
>CM018897.1:4626520-4634020 GCA_009663005.1 Actinidia chinensis | reverse complement strand
TCGTATATGCATGTAACGTATCTCTTATCTGACATTTATATCTTATTTATTTTTTAAGTTGTAAAACTCTAGCGAGTAAATCTAAAAAGTGAAAATTTTTTTGGCGTAATGCCCATAGACACGGATAATTATTAGTTTTTTAATAAATCTTATAAATCTATGAATTCATAAGTTTTTATGAGTTTCAAGTTCTCAAATTTAACAGAAAACTAAATTATGATTTTTTTATCTTTTTCTATATAAACAAAAAATTAAAAAAATAATATTTACTATTATAAAAAGTAAAATTAATTTTTTTAAAATTTTTATTTTTAATCACCACTACCGTTGCCGCTGTAGATGCCATTGCCACTGTTAATCAGAATAGTAAAATTATATTATTTACTATTTTAAATAATTTTTTGAATTTATTTTACTATTTTTCACCACCACTGTCATAGCCAATGCCAACACTGTCGCCAACATCCATAATATTGACATTGCACTATTTGATTTGTGAATACTAAATTTTTTTAAAAAAAATTTACTCTTTTTCATCACTATTGTTGTCGCCCAGAATAGTGAAATTATACTATTTGTTTTTTTTAAAAATAAAATTATTTTTAATTTTTTTAACTATTTCTCACCACCTCCATTGTCGCTACCGCCCAAAACAGTGAAATTATACTATTTAGCAAAATTAATTTTTTATATTTTTTTTACACTTTTCACAACTACAGCAAAAAACAATGAAATTCTAGTGTTCTTTGTTTTGAACACTGGTCACTATTTGAAACAATATAATTTCATAGTTCCAAAAAGTAAATTTTTACTATAAAAAGTTGTTAAATTTCACTATAATAAATAGTCAAATTTTACTATTTTTCAAGTTGTTGGTGATCGGCCGAAAAATTGTCTACTGGCCGCCATCTGCCGATGGGTGACGACAATAGTGTAGGTATAATTGGGGTATAAAATAAATTATGGCAATGATGTACAAAGAAACAAGGGTGTAGGGAGAATTTTTTTTAGGAGTGTATAAAGTAACAAGGTTTTTTGTTCGTTTTGGCCAAAAAAAATTAGCTTTAAAGTTTTTTTTTGTAATACTCCATCCCAAGTTAATCGTCGTACAACCCAAAGTAGAGTGTTATCCACATAAATATAATAAAACAATACACCGAACGAGTGTCATACAAAAATAAATCCTCCCTTTAAGTATTATTACAACTTCACCCACAACTATCAACATATGCACATTTGTAAATATAAAACCCAACACAGGTCTGACCTAACTCACCCAAAGTACAAAACTCTGTCTCTAAAACTCACAATGGACTCTCTTATTAGCATGCACCTGAAAAGAAATATTGTGGAGATATGAGCTAACCACTTGCTCAATGAATGTACAACTCATAATTCATATATCACATCATATCAACATAATATGAATCAAAATATAACATTAATTGAACAATAGAAATTCAGCCACACAGTTCAGAATATGTGTATAACAACATGAATATCAGCCACAATTGTTAATGCATCGCTACTAAGGCCCACGAAAAGTAAATGTATCGCATTAAGGCCCATGAAATGTAAATATATCGCCTCTAAGGCCCATGAAATACATCGCCACTAAGGCCCATGAAATGTATATGAATCACAATATCTCAATAATACATGCTCAACATCAATTATGAGTTACTGCACCCACTTTAGGGATCACCACTTTATCACACGCTACTCTCTATGTAGAGTAACTGTATCACGTTTTGGCTCCGCTTCGAAACCTAACAAAAGAAAAATGTTATTACCAATAACAAAATAATTTAAAATAATGAATTCAATACTATAAATTTATAATTCAATCCAATGTATTCTTATTAAATGCTATCAGTTACAACCTATTAAATTTTCAAGGTGATCGAACAATATTTCACCATTGATAGTCACCAAACGCGCTCATTATCACTACCGATCATCATCTTATGTAATATGTCATTCTAACCTTATAATTAGTCCAAAACAGTCCAAACTGGCCCTATAATCGTATCCATAACACTAAAAAAACATAAAAATGACTATTCATACGATCAAAAACTCATCCGATTGACCAATATTAAAATAGAGTGTACGATAATTTCATAAGTTCGACCACACTGTATAATTTCTAGTCTGTGGCAGCCATTAACACAGTAGAAGCTTCAACTCTATTTTTCTTTTCAATTTCAACCCCACACACAGTCGCATGACGCGCACGCGCGCGCGCGCGCACACACACACACACACATATATATATATATATAACACTATAATGGAATACAATATGTAAGAATTCAAATACTCTTCAAATCAATTGCCGGATAATATTCTCAATTTTTCAAATCAAATTCTCATCTTCACTTTCTCTCTCTACAAATCTAACTACCTTCTCTCACTCATTTTAAGAAACTCAATTGCTTCACAAACATAATTTCTTGTTTAAGCACATAATTCAAAACTCATTTATTAGTATTCATTAATATCTAATTTAATTCAAATAAAACTAATGATTAGAAAGAAAACTAATTAAAGCTACTGCAAATTAGAGACTCACCTTTCAATTTTTTTGATCCTTTCTCTATTCTTCCCCTATCTCTCTTCCTCTCTCTGTTTGCCTTCCACTCTCAATTCTTCTTTTTTTTATTTTTTTATAATATATATATATATATATATATCATATAATATTAATCTTGTTTTTTACAGAAATATCCTGTAATCTTTTTTCAATAGAAAGACTATAAACTTCTTTTTGCAAATAATTTATTTGCTGTTCTTTTAGAATAATATTATCTATCTATCTATCTATCTATCTATCTATACACACACACATACGCGCGCGCACATATAGCAAGCAGCTGAGAAAGGCTAATATTATCTATCTATCTATCTATCTATACACACACACATACGCGCGCGCACATATAGCAAGCAGCTGAGAAAGGCGATAGTTGTCTGCCTTACTTAGCCAAAAATTGTTAAAATTACAATTTTTTCCTTGAATTTTATGTATTATCACACATTAGTTTAAAAATTTACACTTGCAGCCTACAATATTTTAATAACATCACTTAAAACTCCAGAGATTAATAAACACCATAAAATTAATTCATTAACCACTAAAAATCAAAGACGAGTCTTACATTTTTTGGATTGACTAATTGAGATGATCAAAGGTGCTCTCGTGGAGCTATGATCAAAAACTCCCCAAAAATAAAGTGAGTCTTAATTAAAAGTAATGTTATACTTACTATCTCCTTTCACCATTTTCATTCATCATTTAAGTTGGTATATTTAACAACCGCTAATATAAGAATTCCATAAATGAATTAATTACATCAAATAATCATGAGTTATGCCACATAATGATCAATTAATATGACCAAAGTAGATGGTAAGCAAAATATTTTGTATTTAAAACTGTGGATCCTAACTATTTTAATTAATAGGAGAGATGGTAATGTCGAACGTAGAGTAATTTACGTACACAACTTCTGACCACAATTCAAAACGCACCCTATCACAATAAATGGGACTTTTATGAGTCTCATTTATTGTGGGACTCACAATTTCAAACGCACCCTATCATATTTTGGCTGATGGTGAGAGCGTGATGGTGAGAGCGTGATTGTTGTGGGTGGGTTTGGTTTTTTTTGATGTTTTGTAATAGAGAGAGTAATTTGGTGGTGATAATTTGGGGGTTGTTGCAGAAACAAAGGTGGTGGTTCATGGTGGTGGAGACTTTGTTGTGTCTCTCTCTCTTTGCATTTGTTTTTTTGATGAATAAGGTATGGAACTTTAAATGTTTTTGTGTATATAAGAATGGTATAATAGTCAATTCATATTAGCTGTTAATGCCCGTACTAACAAGGGATGTACTGTATTTGACTAATAGCTCAGGGCTGGTATTTGTAATTTATCCTACAAAATAAAGAATAATACTCTACAAAATTGGAATATTGGATACGAGTAGGTTGGAGTTGCCCAATCAACTTCACGTAATGCTGGGTGGGTTTATAAAGTACAAACTGCACAATATTACCCTCGCATAAATGAAATAATCTCTCTTTAAAAACCCTAATTATTTTAGTGTTTGGTCGATCAAAAGTAATGGAAGAGTCATTCCATTTGAAATGGATATTCAGTAGAATATAATAATGACTTGCATTTTATTTCTTACAAAATGAAAATGACTATTCCTATATTATTCCATTTTAATTCTATTTCAATCTCTATTTTATTCCTTATAAAATCCATTCCATCCAATCAACTCAACCTCTCAAGTTCTCGACGCGGTGTTTCCATCTTCCTCTCTCCTGCTGACTCTGTTTGGTTGGATGGACTGATAGATAAAATTGAATAGTCATTCTATTTAAAATAGTCATTCACTAGAATATAGGAATGACTATTATCCTGAGGTAATAAAAGAATAACAATTTTATTCCCATTTCATTCCATTCCTTAACAAATAAGAATGATTATTGCTATATCATTTCATTTCAATTACACTCCAATCTTCATTTAATTCCTTATAAAATTCATTACATCCAGCCAAACACAACTTTTATGTCTCCAGTGACTACAAGGTATTTAGAAAACCACCCTCCTCTTTATATTCTACTTAAATCGATAGAGACATAAAAGTTTAATTTAAATTAGATCTTTGGAAATTTAAGGCTCTAATCTTGAATTTCTGTTTAATTTTTGTTTAGTTTGCATTTTCACTCTTAATTTTCAAATCCCTTTTCGAAAACCCTAATAGCTTGTTTGGTTGCTGCATCTTAGAATCAATTTTGCAAAAAAGTTTTTAAAAATTTGTTTGATTGACAGTTTCAAAACTTGTTTTTGCCATTTTTTCGAGAAAGAACTCATTTTGGATAAAAATACTGATCAAATTCTGAAAAATCTTTCCCCTAAAAAATAGTAAGATAATGACAACGAATGCTTTCGTTTTCAAAAAAAAATTATGAAGAAAAATTAATTATGAACACTACATCTTCGAATCAATTTTGTAGAAAAGTTTTAAGAATTTTGTTTAATTGACGGTTTTCAAAACTTGTTTTCTGCTAAACTTTTTAGGAAAGAACTCTTTTTGGAAAAAAAATATTAATCAAGTTCTCAAATACTATTCCACTAAGAATAGTAAGATTTGAGAACGAATTCTTTTGTGAAAACTGACCAAATAGAGCCTTCTTTTCACGAACCTTAATGTTGGAAATCCTAATTTTTCAAATTTCTATTTAGTTTCTAAAGCCCTAATATTTTCAGGATCTTGATGTTAGAAGCACTAATTTTCGGATATCCTAGTGTTTGAAAGCTATTTTATGTAATTTTTCTTTGTTTGACATATGGCAAAGAAAAGACAGTGATAAGACAACTTGCTGGTACATTTGCATTGCCTTAACTGAGCTATAGTGAACTGAAATTTTGGGGGCAACGAGCTCACATAACCTATGTTGTACACAACCGAGCTCATGCAAGGTGGGGGCAATTGTTAGGGGATAAAATACCCAACCACTAATGTAGCCGAGCTCCATTTATGCCGCCACCAGACTATTGCTCTATAGCAAGTCCGGTCGGGCATCTTTAGTGTTGTAGCTCAAATGATGAGTACAACAATCATCACGATGAATTTACTTGACCGACCTGCAGGGGCAAAGGGAAGCATAGACATGAAGCTTCCCAGTCACCCACACACTTTGGCTTATGTTCCTATGACAGGACAGGCTAGCTACCAGCCACTTCAGTAGGGGCATGACTAGGTCAGTCGCCTACTCAGTGACACAACTTGTTTTCTATAGTCACTGACTTGACTATCGGAGAGTCATTCTCAGAACAACTTCGGATTTCCTTCTCATAGTTATTGTCTTGCAGGCTTGGCTGAGTAGAGTTAGAGCCACCAGAAATCTCCTAGTACCACCCTTTGTCTACACTCGATTTCCTTCCACCCTACACAACCCTAGTTTTGAGGCTTCTAATTTCGTCCTAGTACACCTCTTTTACCCCTAAATTCCCTTCTTAAACCTTCTTTAACCCTAACCATACATGGCTACACGCGCCTTAAAAATTGTCCACCAATACTAACTTCAACTTCAGTAGCCACCACCACTGATTCCTTCCCTTCCTTGAACATTGGAAGCCTTCTCTTCTACCCACCCAAAGTCCCACGATAATCAAAAGTTGCTTTTCCACCTTCTTGGAGTCCTCTAGCCCGCCTATATAGGCCCTGTTATCTCTAGTAGCCTTCATTTACCACCATTAAAAATCAAGGGGGGGGGGGGGGGGGGGGGTTAGATTCATCTATGAGCAAAACGTACAAACCCTAGGGGCTGGATATTAGAGGTTGATGATCAATTTAGGCGCTAATACACGTCAATCACCACGATAGAATTTCAACACTTTCAACACTTAGCTCTATTTTAAGTTATCTTCAGCAACATAGCAGTATAATACACCAGCAATGAGGATGCCCAGTAAAGCCCGGGGATCCTTACGGCTTGGACTAGGGACAAGGGAAAATTGTAATTTCTTGAACTACAAGGGGGGACTGTATTTGACTAATACATTAGGGGTGGTATTTGTAATTTATCCTAAAAAATATTAATCTAGAAAATTTGAATATTGGTCGCCTATTTGGAGTAGGTTTGCTAAAGCCTAAAGTTGCCTAATTTTATTTTTTTTTCATTAATCAGAAGAGTTGACTCTCGTAATGCTATTTCGATTTAGTTTGTTACGCCCTAGGAAAAGTGCACACATAAACAATATTACCAAAAATCTCTCCAAAAACCCTAAGGCTCCTCTCTCTCATCAATCTTGTGTCTCGGTGACTCAATCTCTCGAGCTCTCTCCATCAGTCTCTCTGGCTACTACAAGGTAGTCTTGGAAAAACACCCTCCTCTTTGTATTCTACTTAAACCAATACGATCATTACTAGGTTCCAGTTTACTTCGACTTCAACTCTTTCAATTTTGAAAAGCCCCAATTAAATCTATATTAAGTGTTAAAGATGGTCTATAGGGGAGGTTCATGCAATTTTATCAAACTTTAAGGAAGGTTAGTGAAATTTATCATTTTCATATAACTTCATTTAATCCCATTTTAATAAAGGCCGAATCTGTATATTATTTTCAAAAGTACAAAAATTTACGTTTTGTCTTTGTCTGTGTTTAATTTATCTGACCCTAATTCTGATGCTCAAATCATCAATATGGTTGTGTTTAATTTCCTGTTTTTTTCGAAATCCCTTATTCTAAAGCCCTAATTTCTTGTACTCAATCCATTGAATCCTTGGGATCCTGATAACTTGATTTGTTATATTGCAGTTTTCTAGTGGATGACTTGGACCATTACGCCATCTTGGGCTTGCCATCCTGTATTGAAGGTGCTAAGATTTCCTTGAAGACATTGCCAAAGCGTATAAAAAGAAGTATCTTGCATCACACCCTGACAGGAGGCCGAATTGCCCCATCGTTCATTCAAAGA
>CM018897.1:4619020-4621520 GCA_009663005.1 Actinidia chinensis | reverse complement strand
GATGGGGGGCGACTTGAATCCTTTCCATTACATAGGGTAAACAATTAACAGTCATTCTCACTAAAATTCAAAGGTCAAGATGGATGTATCCAAATCATCATTTTTCACCATACACACATTGCTGTCCCACTTATATATCTATTTAGTCCTTGAAAGATCAATTAGATCCATCAAGCCTCTCAACTATTTGTTTTTCAACCCAATTACTCTTATCATTAGTCCATCAACTATTTGGACGGATTTCATCCTAGCTTGAACTTTTTACAAGCTAGAAACTGAATTCGCAAAGTATTATTAAAATATAATCAGAATACAATACAGAATTGTAGCACCAGAAATGAAATACAGAAAATAACAAAGCAAAAATTGTAAACACAAACCGAAAGAATCTGGAGAATAAGTTGTGTTAAGGCTCGTATTTCACACGATATCCTTAAGGCAGATTCGCATGCGATGCCCTGGACTTGATGAGCGTCGCCTCCCAAGATGCCTCCAGTCAATGGTGGCACCACAGTGATCAAACTGTAAACTTAAAGTATTTTTGATCTCTCTCGGGGAAATCAAAAGCTAGAAGGATGGCTCACTCAAAAGTGTGTATTGAGAACAAAAGAATGACTGCAATTTGTAGGCAGCGTAACCTCTGCCATTCATTGTAGAGGATTGATGCTTCCAGGGGCAGTACCCGGTAGGGGCTAGAGGGGGCTGTACCCCACCCCACCCCACCCCACCCCACCCCATTTCCAAAAAATTATAAAATTTATGCTAGAATTTTTTTTACACTTTAGCCCCCGAAATATATAATTTTTTTTTTACACTTTAGCCACCCCTAACCTAAAATCCTAACTCCGCCCCTGGATGCTTCCTTATATATTGTGGTGCTAATAGCTATGTAACAACAGTTGGTAACAATTTTGTAACCCCCCACTAATGGTGTATAAACACCCAAAGATTTGTAACTGATGATTGTTAGAGTCACGGGCCTTAGGTATATGGCCCAAAAAGTTTAGGACAAACCCTAGAGCAACAAGACCACGCTCAGGCCCATGACCCGCAAACCTTGAACCCGAGCCCAAGTCGTGTCCTCCCGCAAGAGTCTAGCGCCCCCGAGAGTGGTCAGGTAGAATAGCATCTTCTGCTACCACCTTTCGAAATATGTGTCGTTGAATATCTTTGACTTTTCCCAATGGTTCACAGGAACTGTAGGGGTTACATGCATAGGGACTGCTTGTGTCGCGATTGCCTTTGCTAAATCCGAAGCTGCAGTAGCTAAGGCCTCCGGGCTTACCACAAGAACCTCAGTCATAGCATTGAGCGTCGTTGTGTTATCTCCCACACTTGCCATTTCAAATTAGTAAAATCTACAAGCAGATACTAAATAATAAGTTTCTCAAAATATGGGGTAAAATAGTAAATCTTAAAAACTTGAGTTAAAACTATAATTACTGGAAATATTGGGTAAAACTGTAATTTCCAAAAATTTGGAAAAATTTGTAATTCTTTTGAGAACTAGTGGGAAAATATATAAATTTCCAAAAATTGGGAGTAAAACTGTGATTATCCTAAAATTTAGGGATAATCTGTAATTATAGAAACATTTTGGGTTTAAACTATGATTCCCACCTATTTTGTCTAAAAGAGTTTGAATAACCGAACACTAACAGCCGAACCAATTAAGAAAAACGGTAATCCAGAAATATTTTTAAAAAACAACTGATCAAACCAGTAATAAATTTTGAAATTCTTTTTTTTAATCTAAATCCCAGTTGTAAACCCAAACAATTTCTGAAAATCAAAACAATTCTAAAATCTAATAATAATGTAGTTTCTGATATCTATTTCTGGAAATTTAATACAATTTTAAAAATATGATAACAGATTAATTATGAAAAATATAAAAACAATTCTAAAAAATGTAAAACTAATTCTGAAAATCTATAAAAATAGTAATCTGTATAAAAAAATATTTTCTGAACAGAAAAAAGTTTTTTTTAAACAAATAGCTTTTTTTAAAACCTAAATTAGTTTCAACAAACTTCTAAACTCATAATAATTCTGAAATTCACAAATCAGTTTTTTTTTCTTTTTTCTTCAAAACAGTTTCTCTAAACTTGAAAAAAAACAAACAGAAAACCAATTCTTGTAATAGAAATCTGAAAGCTGCAACTTCTGAAATCTGAAAATGGAAACTGTAAATTTATTTATTTTATTTTATTCATATGAGTTCCAGATTACGGATAAAAACATCGTAGAATTAGAAAAAAATAAAATGAGTAAAGAACCTGATTCTGCAACTCCGTAAAACAAATCTATTTTAATTTTAAAACAGTTTCTAGAATAATCTTCCTTTGTAACTAGCTAGAAACTAAATTTCAAAAGTTTTATTAAAATACAAACAGATTATAATACAAAATTGTAGTACCAGAAATGAAATACAAAAAATAACAAAGCAAAAATTGTAAACGCAAACCAAAGAATCTGCAGGATAGGCTGTGTTGAGGCT
>CM018897.1:4529020-4536520 GCA_009663005.1 Actinidia chinensis | reverse complement strand
CGATTGGAAGCTATGTGAATAACTGCCTGATTATCACAATACATACTCATCGGCAACTTAATCTCAAAGCACAACTCCTTTAATGAATGTCTCATACACATAATCTCATATGAAGTATGAGCCATAGCCTGATACTCCGCATGTGCACTCAATCTAGCAACAACCGTATGCTTCTTACTCTTCCAACTCACTAAATTACTATCAAAAAATGTACAATATCTAAGAGTGGACCTCCTACTCAATGGAGAACTTGCCCAGTTTGCATTAGTAAATGTCTCAACTCGTAAATGACCATTTGTACAACAGACCACATACAGGATGAGCTTTGAGATACCTAATGATCTTCAAAGCTGCCTCCTAGTGTGTGGAACAGGGAGCTGACATAAACTAGCCAATAACACTAACTCCAAATGAGATATCCAATCAAGGGATTGTAAGGTAGTTCAGCTTCTCTATTAGACGTCAATGCTATTCGGATTAGTCATAAGCTCCCCTTAGTCAACACGCAACTTCAAATTCTGGTACATCAGCGTTCAAACCCGTCTCATCAAGAATATCTAGTACATACTTCCGTTGTGACAAACTAATCCCCTCCTTAGACGAGCTACCTTAATACTCAAAAGTACCATAGTTTTCCCAAGTCTTTAGTGTGAAACTATGTCAGGAGGCTGGTTTTCATTCCTTCTATCTTCTAACTATCATCCCTAGTGATAATAATGTCATCTACATAAATAATTAGTATCACCCTTCCCCTATCAAATAGATGAGAGAAAACAGAATGATCAACCACATAACGCCTCATACCAAACTGTATACTGCATTATTGAATTTTTCAAACTAGGATCTAGGAGACTGTTTGAGACCTTAAAGAGCCTTCTGAAGTCAACATACTCTCCAAACTTGACTTGAGCAACAAACCCGGTAGTCGCTCTATATAAATCTCCTCCTGCAAGTCACCATGAAGAAAAGCATTCTTCACATCGAGCTGAATAAAAGGTCAAATCAAATTGGAAGCAAAGGAAATAAAAATTAGAATGGTGGAAATCTTGGCAACAAGAGAGAACATCTCGGCATAATCAATACCATAAATCTAAGTATATCCTTTGCCCACTAGGAGAGCCTTGTAACGCTCAATAGAACCATGAAGATGATACTTCACTATAAAAACCCAAAAGTGACCAGCAACTGACTTGTTGGGAGGAAGAGGAACTAACTCCCAATTACCATTTTCATGTAAAGTTGTCATGTCATCAACCATAGCTTGTCTCTACTGGGGAACAAAAAATGCCTTTAAAACAAATTTAGGAATAAAAGTAGTAGAAACAGAACTAACTAAAGCATGAAATGAAGGAGATAAACCAGCATACAACACAAATTGAGTAATAAGATGAGCAGTACATGTACGTTTGGTTGTCTACATTTCTTTTTTGATCAGTATCTTAAGTAGGCTAGAAAACCAAGATACTATTGCAAAAATGCTGATAAATTCGATTTTGAAGCAACTTTGTGTGTTCAAGTATCTATGCTAATCGAAATAGATTTGTATAGAGGATCATTAGAAGATTAACTATTGTCCCATCTAAAAGCATAAGCTATTAGGATGAGCTATAACTTAATTGTTTATGTCTCTTCTCTATTAGTGGGCCAAACTCATGCAAGTATTACAGTAATTAAGCAGTGGTAAGCTTTTAATACGAGATATTACACCTGCTCCAATTACCATATCAAGTGACTAACAATCATCTTATCTGAAATCTTAAGCTATTAGAGAAAGCTTTAAATTTAATATCAAAGGATTTTACTTTTGATATGTCATTTCTATTGAGAAAATATTTTTGTAGCATTTCATTTTCAAACAATAATTTATATATTATTTTTTCATATGAAGAATTACACGAACGATGAGAAATACCTTTTTGCGAATAATTACTAGCATGTTGTTATGATATTTCACTCCAACAAAAAACTAGCAAACGATAAGGTAACAAAGAGAAATAATATTGAATAGCAAATATAAAATGCATATTAATTTGAACTTTTGACTATAAATTGCTAGAATAGGATAACAATTAAATATCATATTGAAAGTCTACCACTTCCTTCCCTTGATCTATAAAAGAAATAGTAGGGATGTAAGACTGATAAGTAGAGAGAGATGTTATAGAAAAAGAGGCAAGACAAAGAGATTGTGTGAAAGAGAATTGAGAGAGTTGAGTTGAGAGATTGAAGCTTCTCCTTTTGTAATCTCCTTCGTTTGATTAGTGGATTATTGATTGCTTTCCGTGGACATAGGCACCATTAGCCGAACCATGTCAATCTTTATTGTCTTGTGTGTATGTGGTTGATCAGGATAATGGAGGGTAACAAGAGAGTTTTTACCCAACAATTGGTATTAGAGTGAGGTTGGAGTCACTAGAATAATTTTTGCGAAGAACGGAGAACATCTTACAATTTAGATCCAAAGTTTGGAGAGTGAGGTTGGAGTCACTAGAACAATAGTTTAGATCCAAAGTTGCTAGGAATTGGGTTTAGAGAATACCACGGGATTTCTCTCTTCGAGATGAGTTCGTCGATATAAAGTCAAAGCCAAACAGACACCGCACGTGCATCTACGTGCCATCGCAAGCTTGCGCGTGTGACTCGACATTCTCACCCACTGCCACACGCTTGGGAGAAGGTGGCATGTTCAGCTCGAACCGACGAGCCGCGCGTCGAAGACTTTTGACCAAGCCATTGAGCAGCGTTGACCAACTGCTTGACATTTTTTGATGTTATCTCTATTTGCAATTCCCAAATAGCATAGGAATCTGTCAGTGAAACACAATACTCGAAAGTTCCAACGCTATTTTCACAAGAACTCGAATTTCAAGGTCAAGTGCGGTGCAAGTAGAAGAAGTGTATAAAATTATTTGTTTAATGTAGTTTGAAAATTCAATTCATCTTAGATAATATCAAAGCTTAAAATAAAATCAACTTATAACCCTTTGAGAGAAAAGCTTCAAGGAAATATAAGTTTTGCACCTTTCTTTCCTCCCACTCTTTCTCTAGAAAACTAGACTAAAGATTTCAAGAACAAAACTCTCAAGTGTAAAACCCCATTTTTTCTCATGGGGTGTGTCTTTTAAAGATCTCGTGCAAAAAATCCATACCCTTTTGTCCTTTTCAATAGCCCCCATGCTTATCTTGTCCAACAACCTCTCTTTGGTTTCTTAATCACTCTCTTAATCATGGGATTTTCTCTATATTAAAATATCTTGAGAGAAGTGGGTTATAAAACATCAATGTTCTATCAGAAGGGACCCTAGTAGTTGGGATTTGACGTGTGTTGGGCTCCCCGACCGGTCCAGGATTTATCCGACTGGTCGGGCTTAAGGTGGTTGATGCTCTACTTTTTTCTCGAAAGGTTGAACTCTTATGTTGGACCGGTTGAAACATTTTAAACCTTCTAATCATCCTCCGATCAGTCTAGGAATTTTTTGACAGGTCAGGGCTAGTTTCTGCTTGATCCTCAATCGGTTGAGCATGGCTGGGCTGGTTGGATTATTTTTCAACATTCTGTTGCTCCTCCGACTAATCCAGGATTTGTTGAATCGACTGGGATATGGCTTCTGCTTGATCCTAGATCGGTTGAGCGAGGCTGGACTGGTTGGGTTATCTTCAAATGATTTGTCGCTTCATATGAGCAGTAATACTTAAAGTGCAGGAAAACCACCTCATATATATATGAGTGCAGTAATACTTTGAATCACCAACCATTGACCGCGTTAAAGCCAACGTTTGACCAAGCCAATCTAAGAAGGAATATTTCCAAAGTTTAGATAATTGTATTGGGTCTCATAAGTTTTTGCTTTTGAAAGTTTGTCCCTTTCTAAGGTTTTTCAGCATTCCAGATCCATCTTTGAGATTAGTTTTTGGATTTTTTTGCTTCTAATTAGGTGAAGTGAGATGGTGGAGAACAATTAAGTATCTTGTTAAAAGTCTACCACATCCCTTCCCTTGGTCTATAAAAGAAAAGAGTAGGGTGGTGAGAATGATAAGAAGAAAGAGAGGTTATAGAAAAGAGAGGCAAGATAGAGAGAGATTGTGAAAGAGAAAGATTTGAGAGAGTTGACTTGAGAGATTGAATCTCCTCCTTTTGTAATCCCTTTTGTTCGATTAGTGGATTATTGATTGATCTCCTTGGATGTAGGAACCATTGGCCTAACCACATAAATCTTTATTTGTTTTTGCGTGTAGTTGATTTGGATAGTGGAGGGTAACAAGAGAGTTTTATTATTCAAATGGTAAACTATAAGGGGGTGAAATAGGTTTGCTCTAATAATGCCTAATTAAAATAATGATTCTCAAGTAAAAATATATGCACTCAATACAAGCAATATGTAAAGTAATGAGAGTAAGGGAAGAGATAGTGCAAACAAATTTGTAGTTTTTTCGCCAAAAGTTGCCTACATCTATTATTCAAGACCTCCTTGAGATTTTTACTATCTTTCACAAGCTTTCGGGTGCTGTAAACCTTTACAATGCTTCAACAAGTTTTTTCACTAGAGCTTCTCTAGTCTTCAAGAGAATGGCCTTCTCTTGGATTACAATGATGAATCACTCAAGTGATTCTCTCAAATGAATGAATTTGTGGCAGTGAATGCTCACAATAACTCTAGTTGAATGATAAAAACAATCAAAGATCTCTAGAGTGATTTCTTTCTTTTTGATCTCACAAATCTAGCTCAATAGAAGGATCAAGAGGTTAGAGAATTGAATTCAACAAGTTGGAAGAAAAAAAATGCTCTTGATATATATTCCAACCACTCCAAGGCATGCATTTATAGCCCATTTATGAAATATGCCAATTGGAGCATTAAATGCAGTCAATCTAGCCGTTGCAATTCAATCTGAACTGTTGGAAATCTGGAGAGTCAGGATTGAAGATTCCAACTTCAATCGATTGAACTTTGTATTCGATCGAAGTTCCTTCCAACTTTGGTCGACTGAAAATGCTCTAGTCAATGCTTGATCAATCCCGTGGCCAACACAAATTTTGGTCGACCGTTCTTTAAACCAGTGGCTAAGAAAAACTTCGGTCGAGGCATGTTCAGTCTAGTGGCCAACAAAAACTTCAATCGAGAGGTTCAGTCGACTGAACATGTGACAGTTGCAACTATAAGTCTATATCCTTCAAAAATTAAACTTGTTTACTATCCAAAATGAGTTTGGGAGATAATTTAGCAATTCTAATAATTCCATTAGCATTATATCATAAAATATGACTTGTAGGAATAAACAAAATGAGATTTGAATGAGTATTGACTTTTCAGGCTCTTTTGTGTTTTCCTAAGTGCGAGCATGTTAAATGACTTAAATCAACTTCAGATTTGAATTTTCAAAGTGTGCACACGTGTATAATCTCAAAACAAATTTGTGAGACAATGCTTTTAAGTCAAACGGATGAGTAGTGCAAATTATACCATGGGGTGGTGTTTGGCTTTTAATTAAGTTCTATTGAACCATTTTCAAAGAGTGTATTAGACACCGTTTGCGATAATCATCAAAATCAAAATAGTTTTATGCTAACAAGTTTTTACCCAACGACGCCTTCTTCAATGGGTCACTCACACTCGTAGAGGCGACCATGGTGTGCCTCAACGTGCCCATGACCTTGACCCCGTAGCAACACATGGGGACAGCACAAGAGCCGTTGCACCACATGCACATCAATGTCCTATGTTAATCTATATATATAATGATGATATAGACACTAAAAAAGTTTATTAAAAATACTAAATATACATATGGAACAACCACATGTATTAAGATCTCACTATATGCTTTCTTATTTCATCTAAAATACCTATGTTTTATGATATTATGCAGTTCAGAAATTCTAGACAAAAGAATCATTTGATAATTTTAATTTCATCATTTAATGCCCATTATCTAATGCAGTTGTTTTTTATGACAAAAATAAACCTTCTTTTATATTTGATTAATGATAAAGAAACAAAATTGCCTATCTTTGCTGTACATATACTTTTTTTCAAATTTATTCTCTATTTTTTAATTTATTGGTTCCTCTATCAAACACAAATCAAAAATATAAAAAATTCTAGGCAAAAATTAAAAAAAAAATACTTAAAGAACCCAAACTAGGTCTAATAAACCTAGCTACTTTTTCTTGACTTCTAATATACTTTTGTTCCATTGTTTTTCAATATCTTTATGAATTTCTAGATATGAGTTATGTAGATTATATAATTTTTGATACATTACTTATATAATTTTGAAAAGAGTATTTGACTACATCAAATAAGGTTTAATCATTAGTCATAAAGCATAATTTGATCATAAGTTGCACTTAAAATTTAATCTCAGAAGAGATTCTTAAGTCTATGAAAGCTATCTTAAAGAGAGAAGCAAAAAATAGAAACAAAAAATATTTACTCCCAAAAAAAAAGAAAAAAAAAACAAAAAGAGTAAAATAAATAAATAAAAGGGTCGATTTATATGACTTGATTCGTATTTGGCTTGTCCATATTCAACCCAATCAATTTTGACATGCGTCTAGTCCATCCATATTCAACCCCAAACCCGTTTTAACCTGCCCAAACTCACCCATTTGTCACCTCTGCATAAGACCTCTAGAAGGTCAAAAGATAACCACGCATGATTTGCAAGTGCATGTGGAATCTCATTAGCACTCAATGCATTAGCCCATCCTACAAACAAATAAATATTTATGCGAATTAAACACAAAAGAAATTGAAGAATGAAGAATATAGAGGAACTCATATTTAAGTCATTCTTTTTTTTCCATCTTTTGAATGATAAAAGAAAACAAAAATAAATAGATTACAGGTGTGAGACAATTCCAGAAAGAATTTCTCTTAGATGAAAAATGAATAAATACATTGCAGGAATTGGGTAATCATACCACAAATTCTGCTCTTCAAAAAGAAATTACCAGCTAATTATATTAATGCTAAGAATACTCCTAAATCAATTATAATAAAGGTTGTACTAATTTAGGAAATATAATAGAGGATGCTAAATATGGCTTGATTTCCAATACTTCACCTCAAGCCGCGTTGTAAATGTTGATCATTCCAAGTTTTTCCGTTACATCTTCGAAGTTAACTCGAGTAAGAGCTTTCGTGAGAATGTCATCCATTTGGCAATTTGTCGGAGTGTAGCTGACTTTGAAAACTCCTTCAATATTTTCCTTGATAAAGTGTCGATCTATCTCCACGTGCTTAATTCAATCATGATGAACCGGATTCTTAGTGATACTGATGGCGGCTTATTTGTTGCATTATAATACCATGGGATGTTACAATGGAACCCATAATTCTTGTAACAGCCTGTTCAACTAGATACTTTGTGCCATAGTACGGAATTCTACATTAGCACTACTACGGGCTACCACTGACTATTTATTGCTTTGCCATGTAACCAAATGCCCCCAGAAAAATGAACAATAGCCGAAAGTTAATCTCTGATCAGTCATTG
>CM018897.1:4474020-4484020 GCA_009663005.1 Actinidia chinensis | reverse complement strand
TGGTCGCCTATTTAGTGACATAACAGTTGGCAAGTCCAGGTACGCATCGAATTATGCTAAATTAGGCCAGCTCTTATTCGTTCAAATGTACACAAAGTTAACCTATCTCAGCTATTTACTTGCATTCTTTCTCTACCATATATGTCTGGTTAACTGACTTGACCATCAGATAGCCATTTTTTAAAAATAGCTTTAATGGCCAAATTCAATGTTTCAGCCTTATAAAGAACAAGTGAAGCACCCGTAGTTACCGTCAATCGTTGCTCAGCCATAGTAGGTGTCTATTTTTGATTTCCTTTCTCCTTTCCTCAAACACTCACTCCCACAATTGGTGATATCTATAGAAATTAAAAATAGATATCTATAAATCGATATAATGTCTTTTGAAAGCATAAATGACAGAACTAATAGTCGATCCACCTGACAAGAGCAGACCCTCATTCCCAGAACTCTAGGCAAGAAGGGAAAACTATTTGCCAATGCTCGAAACGAGGGTGGCTTACAGGCCAAGTTACATGCCAGAACCACCTTGGCTGCAAAAACAAATCCTCAGCTAAATCCCATGCCAAGATAGCCAAGTCCGAGTAGCCACTACAATTTTTGAGGTACACCCCATTCATAACCGAGATTGAGGGAATGGATCCTCCAAAAAAGTTCAGTCCACTAAAGTTTACCCTATATGACGAAAAGTCAGATCCGAGGTCCCACATCAGCCACTTTAGGCAGATGATGTTACTTTGGAACACCTTGATGCACTCATGTGCAAGGTGTTTTCATCGAGCCTGGGAGACCTCGGACTGAAGTGGTTTGACAAACTCCCTGCCGGGTCCATTGAAAGCTTCTATCAACTTATCTAGTCATTTGTGGCTCAGTTTGTAATCAACCCAAAGGCACCCAAGGGCGTCAGCTCACTCTTGATGCTCAGAAAAGGTAAAAATGAGATGCTCCATAATTATAGCAAGAGATATTGGGAGCTCTATTATAATATTGAGGAGTGTTTAAAGGAGTTAGTCGTAGTTAGTTACAAGCTCGGGCTGACCCCAAGCAAAAACTATAGGAAAACCTAGCACTCAATCCTCCAAATGAGCTCCACGAACTCATGTCTAGAGTTGAAATTTTTGCTGGACTAGAGGATGATGTCAGGCAAGCAGAGCGAGTTGTAGGGACTTCTTCCAGGGGCAATAGCAAATTCAAGTATCAAAAAAGTATGGGAGACTATGAAAATCAGGTGAGGCAAGGCATCAATGTAGTCTTTAAAGAGCCAATCTATAAGCTCCTCACCCGAATTAGAGACAAGTCGTACTACCGAAAGCCCACCCCCATAGGGGAAGATCCCACAAAGCGCAATTAGAGGTGGAAGTGCACTTTTCACGAGGAAAAATGGCACTAAATCGAGAATTGCCAAGCCTTTAAGACTTTTCTCAATCAGCTTGTTTAGGCTGGACACTTTAAGGAGTATGTTGGTCATGAAAAGACTAAGGCAAAGGAAACTAAAGTCAGACCTAATCTTAGGTTTGACCGAGGTAATGCCAAAGATAACGATACCTTGGACGAAGACCTACCTTTGGGTACATTCACAGGAGGCCCAAACTACCCCTATCTTAAAAGTAAGATCCAGGGAGAGATCCGCATCTTCTGACAAATACACAAGGTCCTCTAGGTCTAACCAATAGTGAAAAAGCCAAGACAAAGCCATTCTGAGTTAGGAAGCATTACCTTTACTAAGGCTAATTTTGAGCAGGTCTAACACCTGCACAGCGTTCCATTGGATCCAGTTATGGGTCCACAATTATGATATGAAAAAGATCCTTGTGGACACTAGAAGCTTGGTTAAGGTAATGTACTATGACCTTTTCAAGCAATTTAAACTGTTTGAGGCTGACTTGAAGCCTTCACGAGCTCCCACATTGGCCTTTGGGAATCGTAAGCCTCAAAGTCCGAGTTGGGTCCCAAGAGTTAATGACAGAGTTCATTGTCATCGACATCCCTTCCCCGTATAATGCAATTGTAAGCTGAGATTGATTGCATATGATGAAGGAAGTTACTTCTACACTGCACCAAGTTATTAAGTTCTACACCTCGAGGTGAGAAAACCCTTTACCTCACCACGGTCTCCACAAACGCAACCATGAACTAAGTGCAGATGGTGGATGAAGAAAGGGAAGTCTTGAAAGATGTTGGCAAGACTCCCGAGGCCAAGATTGTGGAAGATCTTATGCATTATGATCTCGATGAGCCAAACTAAGACCGTTTCTTTCTCATGGGTTCGAACCTAATTGAGAGGGAGAGAACCGAATTCATCAAATTCCTTACAGCAAACATCGAGGTCTTCGTGTGGACCCTGTACGAGATGCCCAGAATTGACCCAGATTACATCAAACACAAGCTTAATGTCATTCCCAAGATGAAGTTGATAAAACAACAGGGACACATATCTGTAGTAGAGCAAGTAGATCTGGTGATAAAGGAAGTTGAAAAACTTAAAAAAGGCGAGTGCTATCACCAAGTTTCTTTACCTCAGTTGGTTATTCAATATAGTTATGGTAAAGAAAAAGATAGGCAAGTGGAGAGTCTGCATTGATTTCACAAGTTTGAACCGAGTTTGATCGAAAGATTATTTTCCCTTGTCCAAGTTGATCAATTGGTGGACTCAACCTCGGGTTATGCTTGAATGAGCTTCTTAGATGCATATTGAGGCCATGCATGAGCTAGATCAGGAAAAGATTGCTTTTATCACCCCCCGTGACATTTTCTGCTATAAGGTCATGTGCCCTTTGGACTTAAGAATGATGGGGCCACCAACCAACATATGATCACAAAGATGTTCGAGCCTCTGATGGGTAAAACCATGGATGCTTATATCGACAACATGGTGGTCAAAAACAATAGAGATTAGGATTATATGAAGGACCTCGCCAAGGTGTTTTCAATCTTAAAAGAACACAAGTTGAGGCTGAATGCATATGCGTTTGGATTAAGCTCAGGAAAATTCCTGGGACACTTGGTAACTTCACGAGGAATTGAAGCTAACCCTGAAAGATCATGGCAATCAATGACTTTGTCAACCCGAGGATAGTGAAGGAGGTTCAAAAATTGACTGGAATGGTGACAACATTTAACTGTTTTTTTAATAAGTCTTTTGACAAATGCTATCTATTTTTTCAACTCTTTCACAAAAATATAAAATTTTCTTGGAATAAGGAATGCGAACAAGCACTTTAACAATTTAATTAGTTCTTAACTAGACCACCACTTCTTTCTACCCCAGATGAGGGAGAGCTAATTTATGTCTACCTATCTTTGACCACTTAGTAAGCTCGGTGATTCTAAGGAAGATAGATGGAGAGCAGCGCACGATCTACTTACTTAGCAGAATGTTTATAAGTTACCAAACGAGGTATCTGTAGCTAGCAAGATTGGTACTGGCCTTAGCTATTACTTTGCAGAAACTCATGCACTATTTTCAAGCAAATTCTATTCTACGTACACTGAATTTCTCCTTAAAAATATTTTGTCAAGTGCGGACTTGTTTGGACGATTGTCCAAATGGGCAATTGAGCTCGGACAGTTCAATATGGAATTTCTACTGAGGGCAGCAATAAAAGGACAAGTTTTAGCTCATTTTGTTATCGAGTTCTCAACCTGAATCGTGAGTCGAGAGTTTGATTTTTCTGCATCTACACACGGGGAGGAGGGGAGCTTAGAGGGAACATCAACAAGGACCACACTAGCACCTGAGGGTCCCAAGATGTATAAGCAACCACCTCAGGATGCAGAAGAACCCACATCAAAGAATCTCACTAAGGGTCTCGAGGTTCGACCGATGATTCCTCAGCATGGAAAATGTATGTTGACAGCACAAAAAATAACCTAGAAGCGAGTGCGGGGATTGTATGAAAAAGTCTTGAAGGAGCAATTTTTGAGCACTGCCTCAGTCTGAATTTTCTTGCAACAAATAATGAAGCTGAGTATAAGGCTTTTATTGTGAGACTTCGGTTTGTCAGCAAGCTAAAGGTTCATGAGCTCCACATTTTTAGCGATTCCAAACCAGTGGTCAACCAAGTCAAAGGAAAATTCAAAGCTTGGGGAGCCAAAATGGCAAAGAACTTAGCAATTACGAAGACCCTCCTCGCATAATTTAGAATAGTCAAAATTTAGCAGGTGGGGAGGGATTTAAATGCATATGAAGATGCATTGACAAGTTTAGCATTGGATTTTGAGGGAGTAATTGGCCAAACCATTGAAGTGGATCTGAACTTGGTTCCTAGCCGTGAAGTCATTCAGGAACTTATTTTTATCAACACTGAGCTGAGATAGAGATGGATGGACTAGATAGTAAAATTCTTGCATCATGAAAAAATGCTCAAAGACAAAAGAAAAGCACATAGGCTCCGAGTAAAGGCAGTGCAATTGTGGATCTCCCCCGCGAGAGATTTATACAAAAGATCTTACTCGGGTCCCTATCTGTTGTGTGTTCACCTGAGTTTAGTGGAAGACGTGCTATTCGAGATTCATGAAGGCATGTGTGGACTACACTCTGAGGGAAGATTATTAGCCCATCGAGCCCTAACTCAAGGGTATTGGTGGTCCTACATGTAAAAAATGCCCAAGTATATCAGGGACAACCCGAATCACAAAAACTAAAAAGCTTAGAGAACTATCAATGGTGGACAGGCTAAATCAAAAATCAATAGACATAGAATCTAGTAGAAATGGGGCAAAAATATATTACAAAATCAAACCCAAAAGCATCGTATGCAAACCTAGATTGGTTAAAACAAAACCATAAAGGAACAGTATGAACATACATACATTACAAGAAATTTTTCAAAAAAGAAATCAATAACTTACAAAAGATGATCAAGAAGAATGATGACGATCGTTAAAAGAGGAGAACAGAGTTAGAATCGGCGTCAAAACAAAAAATTAGCGCGGGCACAACGAATAAATGGTAGCACTTATCAAGCAACCTCACTTTCTCTCTCTAGAACTCTCAGACATCTAGGATGAATAATGACCAAGGAATAAGAAGCCTATTTATAGGAAATGGGAAGGTAAAAAATGCCCAAACATTCCCTTAAGGCACGTCATTTGGTAGGACAAGTTTTTGTTATAAACCAATTAAAGGCTTAAACGTGGCAGCTTAAAAGCTGTGAATTTTTCCCAAACGGAGCCAAACAACCATTGGGAATAGTTGGAATGTTTCGACATTCGTGCCTAAATAGAGCCCAAAAGGAATCAGACCTCAACACGTGGCACTGCAAATAGCAAAACGACAGCCTCATATAAGGATTGAACAGCTTGTAGGCATTGGCATACCTACCCTACCAAGCTCTAACAAGGAATGTCAACATCCAGTTCACATGATCTCAGTTAGCATTGATCCAACTCTTACAAATTGAGGAGACAATTATAAGGGATACAACTATCAGTTCTGTCTGAGCTAGGGCAAGAACCACCGCCCAGCTATCGCTATAAAACAAGCTCATAGGGAAATTTGTATCAGAGCTCTATCAAAGACATTACTAGACATTAACTCTGTCTGAGCTAGGGCAAGAACCACCATTGAGCTATCGCTCTATAGCAAGCTCGGTAGGGTCACTGCACTAAAACTTAGGCAGGGAGCAACGGTCGTCGACGATCCCAAGGAACCCCAGGGGACAAAAGATAACTTGCTCCTTTGACAGCACCCACATTTGGATCTAAACATCGACAACATGAATGCTAGCTACCAACAAGGCCTTAAGGGCATTGATGGATCAACTGTTTACTCACTAACACAGCGGTCAACGCGCTTAGGTCCGCGCTGAACTGTAGTCTATCTAGTGACATGACAATTGGCGCGTTCAAGTATGTGCCGAACTATGCTATATAAGGCCAACCCTTATTCACTCAAAGGTACTCACATTTAGCCTATCACATCTATTTACGTGCATTCTCTCTCTACCATATACTTTCGGTCACCTGACTTGGCCGTCGAAAAGCTGTTTCCCAGAACCAGCTTCAGCAGCCAAACTCATTGGTTTTGTCTTGTAGAGAATAGGTGAGCACCCGCAACTACCGTCAACCATCGCTTAGCAATCACAAATATCTATTTTTGATTTCCTTCCTCCTTTCCTCAAACACCCATTCCTCACTCTAAGATGTTTGTTTTCTTGGTTTCCTTGTGTTTAGGTTGTCTAGCTCAGTGGGTGTAAGTGTTTTTGCCCTTTGTTTCTCATTTTGGATTTTCCTGGTGAGAGTTGTGAGTTGAAAGGTGTGAGTTTTTCATGTGATACCATGTGTGGGTTATTGAGAGGGTCCCATGTTGTGGTGTGTTCCTTTGTGAGTACTGTGAGGGTTTTGTTGGAAAACTCAAGTTTTGGACATGAGTTTTTAGCAACTTTGAGTTGAAATAAATGAGACTTCCAATTATCTTTTTTGATGAAATAAAGTGGGGTTTTAATATCTTAAATGTGGTTTGAAAATCATATAAAATTTGTTCAAAATGGCTAGGTGATGAAAACGGATAAGTGATGAATAAGAAATTGCCTCTTAAAAATAAGCTAATTAAATTAGTTAAAATGTGGTGAAAAAACCAATTCTATATTGGTTAATGAACCAAAAGTGAATAGATATATATCCTAACAAATGTTAGTCTATGACATGCTAGTGTGAGAGATGAATGAAAACATCACTAGACCACATGCGTGCCAGGGTCATTCACAGTCTATATAAGAGTTCAAACATTGTCGAATTTGCCTTAAGGAGACAGACCTACAGTACTACCATTGTCCAGAGGAAGCTATTTTATTTGGGGATGCAACGTCCGTTCAACTTAATACCATTGATGAACGAATTTGCCTTAAGGAGATCATGCATACGATTCAGCAATTGCAGATTCCATTTGGTATGCTATTTTTTATGTTCTGGTTCCGTTCTAATTATTTGTTTATGTTATTATATTTCTATTACATGTTTTGAATTTTGGTTGTAATATGTTTTTAAATAAACAATTTGGTTTTACAGTTCTGTATTATTTTTCATATAACAAATTTCTTTTATATGATACATTATGTGAGTTGATTACGAGGATGTGAGTCCATTGCTTTTATCCAATCTTGTGATGATCTCCTGTTATTTCTATCTTTGATCCTCTTTGGTAAGAGTGTGCTTTCTTTCCTTTCCGAGAAGTAAGAGATGTAAAGATTGGTAGGCTTTATGAGTTTAAGTTGAGGTAAATAGCAAGAGAAGGAATCTTATAGGGTTGAGGTGAGGGAGTTGTGACTTGGTGCGTCTCCTTATTGGGAATTTAACTTTTTTAAGGGAACACAATAATCTCTATTTTAACTTAAAATAAAACTGGAAAAAGGGGTGTTTACAAGATTTGACTCATTAATTTTTCAAAGTGAACATGTATTTTAGGATAGCTAAAAAATAACAAAGTAAACAAACAAATTAAGACAAAAGGAGTTAAAATCCCAAAACAAAAGTGCTACTCTCATTACATGAATCATCACATAGTTTTCATGCTCCCCCCCAAAATAAACAATTCATAGAAAACTAAATTAAGGCTTTAACATAAGTTGAGAGAAACAGAGATGTTGGAAATATGTATGAATGAAACACAAAATATGGTTGAACTTAACATCTCAAAATAGAGTTGTTAGCAGCCAAATGGCAGCCATAATAAGCCCTTTATGGGTGTAGGTTATAGAGCCTTAAACACCCTAATGATGGGGTATGGCTGAAAGGTTTTTTGAATTGAATTATATTCAATTGTCATTAGTTTTCTCCTTTATATTATGAGATTATTGTTAGGAGAAAATATAACAAGAACTTAGATTTTTTGAGTTCTTTTGAGAGAGACAGACAGAAAAAGTTCAATTCGTCAAGGCTGTTTCGGAAGTGTTCCGACATATGTAGTTCAACCATTTTATCTTAGGAGGAAGATGTCTACAAAACCGTACAACATCCTCGGTAGGTATGAAACTTTCTTAAGGAGACTACGATTGTAGGACTTAGCTAAATTTATTTGCATTTCTTTCATTTAGTTTCTACATTTCATTTTTGTAAATTTCAATTTATGTAATTATTTAACTAGTTGAACAATATTCTCAATCGGTTGAAGCTTGTTGCGAATTATTTTATCCAACAAACTTAAGAAAGATTCTTTTTTAAATCAGCAGTTGAATTTTAGAAAATAATTTATGTAGAAACTAATTTGAGATGAAATTTTTTTTGTAGAATTTTATAGGAAAATTTTCGTACAGAATTTTGTATTCTACTAATTTCATAATTGAAAATCTAGTTTTATTTTCACAAATTAGATTTTCAATATCTATAATTTTTGTTATAAAATTATAATGTGGAATTTTAATGAAAAATAGAAACTATTGTTTTAAAATGGTTTATGATTAGAAAAATATAAATTTTGTTATCAAACACAATTTCTGATGATAAAACTAGATTTTTACAGATAAAACATTTCTAAAAGATTTGAGAAAGTGGTTCATAAATTAATGATGGAATAGATTATTATAAAAATAAAAAATTGTCCAATTGTTTTAGATTTTTTTTTTAGTAAAAAGAATTTTGCTTGAGCAAAAGGAAAGGAAAAACAAAATTCTCCCCATAGTTTTAAAATGTGCACGGTATGCCTTAATCGAGTTTGAGAGGCTACGGCCTTAGGTGGTCGTACGCGGTTGGCCTTTGTTCAAGTCTGGTTGGACCTTTGTTTCTAGGCTCAACCGATTGAGCTTCGTGTTCTGTCGATTGAATAAGTGGAATTGAGACTTCTATTCCATTTGAATCGGTAGAAGTTGTGACTTCAACCGGTTGAACTATAATATTCAAGTTTATATTTATGATGAATTGGTACAACTTGCGAGTTCAATCGGTTGAACAAAACTGTTGAAATCTCTTCTCATTGTGAACGGATTGCACTTGCAAGTTGAATCAGTTGGACATGACATAGGAGTCTTCTGATCATGTTGAACCAGTTGAACAATTTTTCTCAACCGGTTAAGCATTACATTAGAGCGAGCCCTTTGCTTGTCCTCAACCGATTAGAGGTTCTTCTCAATCGGTTGAAACATGCAACATAGTCTTCTACTTGTGGTCAACGAGTTAAAAGGTTTCCTTACTCGATTGAATAAAAAGACAAAGCTCTCTACTTGTCACCAAACACAAAGTCAAATTCCAATATTTGGGAGAGCTACTGCTTCAACCTTTGGTGTTTTAATAATACCGATGGATGATATGGACAAATCAGGCAAGTTTAATACGACTGATTTTAAGAGATGGCAGTAAAAGATGATGTTATATCATACAACACTGAATCTCGTTGGATGCTTGGCTAAAGAAGCTCTAGTTGAAGCTGAAAATGAGACGGATAATAAGAAGGTGATTGGATGGGATCACTAAAAGAATGCTGATTATCTGTGTGAGAATTATATTCTTAATTCCTTGGAGGACTCTTTGTACTCAGTGTACAATTAGTTAAAATCTGCTAAGAAACTATGAGAGTCCCTAGACAAAAAATACAAGATCGACAGAGATGGTTCTAAGAAGTTTATTATTGGCCACTTTCTTGATTTTGTAATGCTGGACATGAAATCGATGACAGTTCAGTTTCAGGTGCTCCAGGTTCTTATTAATGAAATCAAAACAAAAGGAAAGCTATTAAGTGAGGCATTTCTAGTGGTGCCGGTTATCCATAATCTCTTAAAGATATAGAAAGAATTGAAGAGCTATCTCATGTTTAAAAATAAGGAGATGACCTTGGAATCTCTTTTCTTCAAGCTCAATGTAGAGAAGGAAAACAGGGCAAGAAACAAAAGTATGAAGACCTCCTACATGGCCAAGGCTAACATAATAGAGCATGGCCAATCGTTAGAAATGAATAAATCGAAGGATTAATGGTCAAGTAACCAGAAAGACAAGGGTGTCAATTTGGGATCAATAGGAGGTATTGCCAAGAAGCCCAAGAAAAAGTTTTATGGCACTTATTTTAACTGTA
>CM018897.1:4426520-4431520 GCA_009663005.1 Actinidia chinensis | reverse complement strand
CTGGGCGACCTTGGGCTAAAATGGTTTGACAAGCTCCTAGATAGGGCTATCAAGAGCTTTCTTCAACTTTTTAAGTTATTTATGGCTCGATTTGTTATCAACACCAAGGTCAAAAGGTGTAAGCTCCCTTCTGACGCTCTTATGAAAGGGCAAAACGAGATGCTCCACAACTATAGCAAATGGTATTGGAAGCTCTACAATGAGATTGAGGAGTGCTCAAAAGAGCTTGCCATGGTCACTTATAAGCTTAAACTGACCTCAGGTGAGAGCTATGGTAAGACCTGATGCTCAATCATCTCTTTGATCTCTAAGACCTAATGACAAGGGGGAGATGTTTGCTCTTCTAGAGGATGACATCAGGCAAGCAGAACGAGCTTTGGAATTTTCTTCCTGGGGTGAAGGCTCATTCAAGAAACAAAAAAGAATACGGTGGACCGCAAAGATCGGGTGAGTCCATCAATGTGGTTTTCAAGGAACCGATTTACAAACTCCTCACCCGGATTTAAGACAAGCCATACTACAAAAAGCTTTCTCCCATATGACGAGATCCCAAAAATGCAATCAGCTTGTCGAAATGTGTCTTCCACGAGAAAAAGTGGTACAAAATCAAAAATTACAGAGCCTTGAAGACTTTCCTAGATTAGCTTATTCAGGATGGACATTTGAAATAGTTTATTGATCAGGAGAAGACAAAGGTAGAGGAAGCCGAGGTTAGACTAAATAAGTTTTACCGAGGCAATGATGAAGTTGATGTGCCTCAGAGGAAGACCTCGTTCTGAGAACTATTCACATGATTGGGGGCCAAATCACCATAATCTTAAGAATATGATCTAGGGGAGATCCGCATCATTGGACAAATACACGAGGTTCTCTCGGTCCAACTAGTAGTGAAGAAGCCAAGGCAGGGCTTATCTGAGCCAAGGCAGGGCTTATCTGAGCCAAAAAGCATAACATTTATCAAGGCTAATCTTGAGCGGATTGAACACTCTCACAAGGATCCCTTGGTTATCCAGTAGCGGGTCCACAACTATGATGTCAAAATAAAGTCTAATAGACACTGATAGCTCAGTTGAGGTGATGTATTATGATCTTTTTAAATAGCTTAAACTATTTGAGGCTAATTTAAAGCCAGCCCGAGCTCTATTAGTTGGGTCCAACACTCAGTCTCACTAGACCTTAAGAACTGTAACCCTCAATGTCCAAGAAGGTTACCAATACTTGGTGACAAATTGTTGTTGATATTTCCTCCCCTATAACGCAATTGTTGGCCGAGATTAGTTATAAAAGAAGAAGGGAGTTGCCTCAGGTCATCAAGTTTGTCACCCACCAATGCGAAGATACTCTTTATAGGGGCTAAGTAAAAGCCGAACAATGCTACTTTGCCATAATCTCCACTAAGGTAGCCATGAAAGAGGTGCAACTAGTTGAAGAGGAAAGAGAAGTCCTAGAGGATGTTGGCAGGACCCTAAGGCCAAAGTTGTAAAAGACCTGATTCACTATGAGATCAATGAGCCAATACTAGACCGTTTCTTCCTCGTAGGTCAAACATGAGGGAGCGAGAGAGAACTGAGCTCATTGAGTTCCTAAAAGCAAGCATCGCGGGGTTTTACATGGACTCCATATGAGATACTTGAAATTGACCCAAGTTTCATCAAACACGAGCTCAACGTCATGCCCCAGGCTTGTCCAATAAAGCATCAGGGAAGAAGGTCTATAGTGAGAATGTGGACGATGTGATAGAGAAAGTTAAAAATCTAAATGAGGCAAGTGCTATAACAAAGGTTCTTTAACCAAGTTGGTTGTTCAACACAATTATGGTAAAGAAGAAAACTGGTAAGTGAAAAGTGTGCATCGATTTCACAAGTCTCAATCGAGTTTGTCCGAAGGATTGCTTTTCTTTACCAAAAATTGATCAATTAGTAGATTTAACATCCGGACATGCCCGGGTGAGTTTTTTGAACTCATACCGAGGTTACCATCAAATAGCAATGCACGAGCCTAATCAAGAGAAGGTTGCCTTTATCACCACCCGCGATGTATTTGCTACAAGGTCATGCCTTTTGGGTTAAAAAATGTCAGAGCCACATATCAAAGAATGATCACCAAGTTGTTCGCCACCATGGATGCCTACATCGAAGACATATGGTTAAGAGCAAGAAAAAGCTGGATCATTTGAAGAAACTCCTTCAAAAAAATACAAAATTTTCTTGGAAGAAAAGAATGTGAGCTTGCACTCCAATAATTTAAATAGTATTTAACCAAACTACTACTACACTCCACCCCGAATGAGAGCGAACTGCTCTACGACTATATTGCCATCTCTGAACATGCCATTAACTCGGTGCTGCTAAGGGAGGTGGAGAGCAACGCCCGATCTACTTCGTTAGCAAGACGTTTACGGACTGCCAAACGAGGTACCTACCATTGGTGAAACTAATGTTGACCTTGGTTATTACTTTGCAAATACGCATGCACTATTTTCAAGCACATCCAATTGTAGTGTACACCAAGTTTTCTCTTAAAAATATGGTGATGAATGCAAACATGTCCAGGCGAATGTCCAAATGGGTTGTCGAGTTTGGATAGTTTAATATAAAATTTTTGCCAAGAGCAACAATCAAAGGCCAAGTTTTGGCTGATTTTGTGACGGAGTTCTCACCCCAAACTATGAGTCCAGAGTCGGGTTACCCGCGTGTGCACATAGGAATGGGGAAAGATCGATAGGGACATCAGCTTCGACCAAGCCAACACCTAAAGGTCTTGAGGTTCATTAGAAACCCCCTCAGGGTGCATAGGTACCTATGACTGAGAATATCATTGAGGGTCCTGAGGTTCACAAGGAACCACCTCAGATCAATCATTTTGTGGCTTGAAAAATGTATGTTGACATAGCAAAAAATAGCCTAGTTGCAGAATTAGGCGTTGATCTAAAAAGTTTCAAAGGGGCGGTTTCTGCGCACAACCTTAAGCTGAATTTTTTTGCAACAAATAACGAGGCTCAGTATGGAGCTTTTACTACGGGACTTCAATCAACCAACAAGTTAAAGGTTCCCAAACTCTATCTTTTCAGTGATTCAAAACTAGTGGTTAACCAGGTCACCAAAAAATTCAAAGCTTTGAGAGCCAAGATGGCTAAGTACTTGGCAATCGCAAAGACCTTTCTAACTGAATTCACAGCAGTAATGTAAGATCCCAAATTTTAAAATATCCAATTCTTCTAATTAATATATAAATTACATGATAAATAAGAAATAGGTACAATACATATTATTTATGTGAAATTAATGTATGTTGTGTTATAAGTATTAGTAGGATTTTTTATAGAAATATTTATGAAAATATGAATTATTATCTGAAAAGATTTTTGTTAAAGTGTAACTTAATAGAAAAAGAAACACATGTCAAGCATGTCTGACTAACCCATATGGATCAATAGGGACCACATGGTGGGGTGATTCATCCCATGAGTCATTATGTGATCAAATCATCCATGTTCAAAATATCAAATCCCTTAATCACTCCCGTCTTGTCCCAGCAATTATGTTGGGACTTGACTACAAAGAAAGAGAGGGAGAAGAAGAAGAAGAGAGAAAAGAGAAGAGAAAAAAGAGAGAAGGAAGAAAAGAGAGGAAAGTAAGAGAAAATAAAAGGGATAGAAGAATTGAAGAACATGATATCCGATTTAGTTTCACGAGGTAACCTCACGAATCTTTCTTATTTATTTTATGTATTTTCGGTTTAAGAATAGTCTAAATGCTTTAAGATTGAGTGTTATACTCTATCCTAATTAAAGTTAACAAATACGTTAAAAATACAGCACGAGGACACCGTTTTAGAATCAAGTGTCAAACCAACAATTACGCCCTGTTTTTGTTTAAAAATCATTGTTAGTATTTTGGACAAAACTTCTTCATATGAAACCTTTTGAGTTGATTCAAGTGTCTTAAAATAGCTACTTTAAATACCGACAACTTTGATTCAAATAGCATTTTTTAATTTTGAGGTTAGGATACCTAAAATAGGCTTGGAAGTCAAGACAAAAACATAGAGTCCGCAGTTTTTCCCATCTGAACTGGTCGGGCTTTTCTTGGATTGATAGAGAAAATATGAGTCAGATACTAACCTTGGCTGGATCGATTAGGCTTTTTTTAGACCGGTTGAATAGTTTTCTCAACCAGTTGAGACTTGACACACCCTAGCTTTTGAACACTAAAACATCCACGATTAGCCTAGTCCTCGGTCGATAAACGCAATTACGTTGTAAACATTTAAGTCAAGGTTCAAAATGTAATTGTTTCAATAAATGGTACATATAGGAAATTAATTCAATTACCCTAAGGAACAAGACGAAAGTGAGAATACAATATTTACACAAGCAAAGTAAGTAACCTTAATATATAAAGTAGAGTAAATTACTCTTTTATACCATATACGCATGAATTATGTTATGCTATGCAAATCAAATCTATGGATTAGATAAGAATCTTTCTAAAAGATTTTGTATGTACATGCCCATGTACCATATGTTTCTGCCTTTTGAGAATGTACTCGAACGGCATACTCTGACTTAAGAGGGTGTAGAAATATGTTAGCAAACCCGACTAAAGCCGGGAGGTCATAGTGTATAATGTATGTTTTATCAATCACGTTGACGATTATACACATGGTCAAATGACAAGTTTCAGTATGAACTATGACATATGATACCCGACTAAGGGCGGATACAAGTATTAGTATGAATTTTCAACATGTTGTTTCAAAATATCAAACATTTTAGCTTACGCTACGTTTTATATATACACACACTATGTTAGAGATGTGCTTAGGAATATTATTTCTGATAATATTTCAGGTGATAAAAGAAAGCAAATAGAGTAGTTCGATAGAACCACACATTTTGAAGTTCCTTTTGAATAATGTAAAATTTAAGATAGATTACGTTATGCTATGTAACAATAATAATAGGTTTGATGTTGGCTATCCTGGATCAGAATGTCTGA
>CM018897.1:4414020-4416520 GCA_009663005.1 Actinidia chinensis | reverse complement strand
GCAACCGCGGCATCTAAGAGCAGGCTGCAACCTACAGCAGTGGCATTTGACAAGCCAGCGGCAGCCTCGGGCGCGGCAAGCCATAGGAGGGCAGCAACCAGGTGGTAGCTGTTGAGGGCAGCAGTAGCGTTGTAGTGCAGTCGCAACCGCAGCCGAGGATGCAACAATCCAAGTAGGGGCAGCAGCGTTTTTTTATTTGGCACGCACACGCACACAAAAAAAGAGCTGCAACAACTAGGGTTTAAAACCTTAATTCTCATGGTATTCAAGGTATCTTTAACCCTCTCCTTTTCGACGTTATACGATTATATGGTATTAAGATTTAAAACAAAAAAAATTAAAAATATGCTTCCGCATGCGGGATACGATTCCCTTCAAAAAAAGCAAAAGACAAATGGGTTGAGAAAATACCAAACATTTTGTGGGCCTAACAGACCACACTGTGGGAAGTAATGAACAAAATGTGTTATTCTCTAGCTTTTGGTTTTGAAATTGTAATCTCGGTGGAGGACGGTTTGCCCACAATACGAATCGAAGCGCACGACAATAGTCACAATGCGGAGGTCTTAGCTCGTGACCTCGACCTTGCCGATGAATGAAGAAAAAATGCACTAGTACGAATGGCCAACTACCAGAAACAATTGAAAAAGATGTACAATAAGAAAGTTCAATACAGAGAATTCTCAATTGGCAATCTCATTATGAGGAAAGTTGTTGGAAACATTAAGGACCATGCAGATGGGAAACTCGGCCCAAATTGGAAAGGTCATACAAAATAATTAAGCTTGCCGGCAATGGCGCTTATCACCTTGAGGACTTGGAGGGCAAGTAAGTCTCGAGACCTTTGAATTCCAACAACGTGAGAAAACATGTAACTTCTCTATGTGCCGAGCTTGTATTTTCCAAAGTTGTACATTGTACCAAATTGCTTTTTTAAGAAAAATTATTTATGGCATCTCTCTCTTTTTCGATTTTATTTGCAAAATGCTATATTTTTACTATGTAGTGTGAGCGCTTCCAAAAGTTCCTTGCAATATTTTAAAAAGTTTGGAAAATGTATATAGCTTGGCTTTAAGAAGTTCCATACTTTGATATCAAGACCTTGCTTTCCAAAAAATTTCTAAGTACAAAATTTTCATGAGTTTGATTTTAAATCGAGATGCAATTCTCATGCCCGAGCACCAACCTCATGGAGTCCTAAGCAAAGCGCGAGAGTATTCACCAAACTGCCCAAGCACAAGCTTGAGGTGTCCTAAAGCTAGCACGAGACTATTCGCCGACCTGTTTAAGCATGAGCTTAAGATGTCCTAAACCAAGCTCGAGACTGTTCGCCGAACTGCCCAAGCACAAGCTTGGGGTGTCCTAAAGCTAGCACAAGACTATTCGCCGACCTGCTTAAGCATGCTTAGCTTAAGATGTCCTAAAGCAAGCGTGAGACTGTTCAAGCCGTCTAAGCACCTAGCTCAGGATGGTCCTAAACATTCACAAAGCAATGCAAAGAGCAAATATACACTAAGGCATTCACAAGCTACCCAAGTACCGGGGTGTCCTGAAGTATTCAACATGCAAAAGAGGCAGAAATATGTTAAGGTAAATGCAAGTATACACCAAACTGAGGAAAGAAAGGCACTTCTTATTCAGAATTTATAAAATTTATAAATTGTTCAAAAGAATATTTACAAGTTCAAAAATTAGAACCAACCCCCTTACATTCCAATAAAACACTTTTACATCTCCAGTGCGTTGTCCTACAGGCCTTCCTCAGCTCGGTCTACGATTGCTCTTGCCTCTGCTCCTTTTTCTGCTAATTCTGCCACCTCGGCCCCGCCATCGTCATCATCATCATCTTCCTTTGTTGCCTGGTTGGCATGCTCCTCTTCACTGCAGCTTGGGAGGAGGATTGGCGAGTACAACTTGGGCGGGTCTGGGAGAGCTACTGGAGGTTTCGCTGCTGTCCATGCGGGATGATCAAGAGTGTTGAGCTCCTGAAGACACGCAAGCTAGCCCTCGTGAAATATATCTAGGCACATCAGGGCTACCTCACAGACATAGTGCATGCCAGCCTTGTTCCAGCCACAGTCAAAGACCCGCTGGGTCACATTCTGGTGAGCCTTGTCCATTGCATTACGGGGCAAGGGTTACTTGCTCTAGTGCAAGGGCAGCAACATTGGCAGAAGATTTGCACTCCTCGGCAAGTGCTGCTTCTGTAGAGACAAGCTCCTCCCTGGTCTTCTTCAACTCGGCATCTAGATTTTGATCGTTTGAAGAGAAGGCAGACTTGTTGAGAAGCTATACAAATTATGTCAAAAGAATCATGTCTTGGCCTGCAAAATAACACACTGCAACTCAGGTCTTCATCTCCTAATAGTTTTGCGACTCTTCGATCAAGAAGTTTTCACTTCAGGAAAACCAAAATGGAAATTAGCAAACTGATGAAATTTGTAGTACAATTTCCACACAAAAAAGGCAGTCTCGGATTATTTTAGCTAAATGATGACAT
>CM018897.1:4389020-4409020 GCA_009663005.1 Actinidia chinensis | reverse complement strand
CTCGTGTTCTTTATCAACCGTGAGTTTTTTCTGCTTGTGACTCTTGTTGAAATCAATCCAGAGAGATCTCGAAACTATAACTCCTATAGTCTAGGATTTTTCATGAAGAAAAAAAAATGGTTTAATCTATACGCGTTTTCAATCGGTCTTGGGATTCGGTTCCCAACATTATAAACATATATACAAATATACATATTATATGTATCTATGCATATATATAGTTACACTACATACATTTATACATTTATATATATATATATATATATATATATATATAGAGAGAGAGAGAGAGAGAGGGGAAAGCACCATGTTGTATTGGTTTTTTAAACAAATACACATATTGTGTGTCTGTGTATATATATAGTTACATAAATACATACATATATATATATATATATATATATAGAGAGAGAGAGAGAGAGAGAGAGAAAGGGGAAAGCACCAAGTTGTATTGGTTTTTCGAACAAAGCGGACAAAATAAACATGTATTCGGTTCATATGATACCTACTAACATTTTCAGTCGGCCATACATCCAAGAAGCAAATACAGTGCTTGCAGCACTGAGCTTATGTCAAAACCTCAAAACAAGTACTAGATGTACCTTAAAAGCAAAGCCATTTCCTTTAAACTTCTCATGTTAGCTTTTCTTTTCATCTCAGCCAGCTCGGGAGTCGGGAATATCATACATGTGCTTTTTCGAGTTCACGCACAAGAGAATCCTGGGACAAACAAAATGAAATGGTAAAAGATTTGAGAAAGAAATAAGCATAATATAGTATTTTCACAACTGTGATTGCACGCAGAAGTGAACACCTTCCCATGCTGAAGGGCTTAGAAAGAGGATCAGTTATGACTCTATCTCCAGTCACATAGGTCTGCATTACAATGTTTTGGTATGGTCAAACAAATAGTTTTAAATGCATGTGTTGCACCAGTATGCTGTAAAAGGACCCTCACCATCTTCTCAGCAATATGTGAATGTGTTGCTTCAAGCAGCAATGCAACAACAGCTGGATCTGCTTCAGTTTGGTGGTTGGAGATAAAGACAATATTATGACCCTGCATTTTGAGAATTTTAGCACTGCTTACATCTTAAAGAGGACAAAAAGAAAAAATACCATCAACTGTAAAAAGGAAAATCATAAAAAAGTATTACAGTTTAGCCAAATCTATAATTTATCCACGGTTCAAAACAGCTTTCAAAACTCAGAAAGCAGAAGATTCAAGCATGCTATAAGGAGGGATCACAAGCCTTTGTCACCAGGGGCATGGATCTAAAATAACTAAGACCATCTCCAGCAGATCATCCTAATTCTAATTTTTAGCATCCTACAATATTAAAATGCTATAATATTTTTGCGCGATCAGCTTTTATTGTACAAGACAATTGTAAGTACTTAATTACATGTATTTGCATTTTCATCAAGATACTCTTTTAACTAGTAATTTTAAATGCAATAATTAATAAGTTAAATTGTTAAAAATTAACTCGGATACATTAATCAAATTATTTGCAATACTTTTAAATATTTTATTAATTTAAAAAATTGAAATAAATTCAAAATAAAAAAAAGTAAATACATAATTGACATATTATGAAAGCAACAGAATCAATTTCATGAAACAAATGCTCAAACATTGATTGTCCTAAAATTCTACACAAGGTTCCAACATAGCAAGATGCTATATTTGCCACTATTGTGAAGGCTCTGCAGGAGCACTTTTTTCTTTCAATCATGCTAAAATATAGCATTAGCACAATTGAGAAAGCACTGCAGGAGATGCTCCAATAAAACTTAACTATCATTTAATATACTGATGCTAATCATATACCCTGCAACTAACAAGAAGTCTTTTTACTATCTAATACCATACAATCAGACATTGAAACAGCTCACTCCTAAACATGTCCTACAGAGCATCTATAGCCACATGTACGGAATGTGTTCATACCCTGTATTGAGTGACCATTTGGTAATAACAGACTAATGGTAGCATTGTCATCTAAAATTTTGAGGCTACTTTAAAGTCAAAGACATCAGAACACTTTAGGCAGCTTTTTGAAACCTTGACATGAAATCAACTGTATCTAATGATATGGATGACATATTGATCCTGCATAGCTTCCTTGTATGAGGAGATTGATCATCAAGTTCATGACCAATGCAATAATGAATGGCAGTTCACAACTTCTTCACCTGAACTTTCACTTCACTACTGTTATTTTTTCTAGATTTTATTCCCAAATAAAGAAAAACAGAGGTGCTGCCTAATTACCAAAGCATGCACCAGACAGAGAAAAATAGACAGCCATACACCTTCACGAAACAACATTCCAAAATATAAAATGAAAAGATGTTTATATTGTGTGCAAGTAAAATAACTTTCCTGTCTAGGTTCATCAGTAATTGCACTACTATAGCAATTAGCAAAAATCATTGACTTGAGGTGTTTCCAGTTAGAAATGTAGTATCAACCCCAAGGTTTCAAAAGATACTTCATCGAATTTGATTATAACAATAATATATGATTATGTTTAGTGAAAGATGTTTTATTCGTGGTTCTTTGATTTATTGTATTTGAAGCTGATTAAAGTTAGTGTGTGATTTTTAATGCTCAAGCTTCTGGATTTTGAATCAGCTCAAGAAATAAATGGATCCATCTCAAAGTTTACTAGACTTGAAAAATTTATTGCCAGAAGAGAAGCTGTTAGCACAATTTGGATCGATCCAGCTCAAAGCTTACGGAATAACTGCACAGAAAGTTTCCAGAATACTTGGTGTCAGCTAAATGTAAACTCAAAACCACCCGATGCAAAGCCAGTTTGTGCACAAGCACTATCTAATAGTTTGAACGAAGATTATGGATTTGATTGTTTCATTTTAACGAAGAAGTTTATGGATGAAGAGGTTGAAGATTTGATAAATAATTTGATTGCAGGATTGTTGAAAGCGATGGAGTTCCTGACTATGGTTAAGCATATGTAGCTGGGGGGCAAATTGAGCACGTTCTTAAGACTACTATAAAGCGTTTTACCAATAGTTTCAAAAGGTTCTAAATCACCAGAGCAATTTCTGCCCCGAGCAATTGGAAGCCACTTTCGATGACGAGGGCACAGCCAACTACAGGTGGCTTTTTTAAATGGGACCTGGTTTGCCGCACCGATGTCCTTCATGGGCAAGAATCATATATCTATTTCAGCTTGGCAATTGGTAAGGAAAAAATATCCATCTTATATGGCATGAATCCCTTATGGTTCGGGAGTCAAAGAAGTGTAGGATTGCTCAGCAGCAATTACATCTTCTTCAAAAAGGGGTAGCGCTATAGAAAGATTGCATGTCTTTTTCATTTTATTAGTAGTACCTTAATCCCTGGTTCTTATCTGAATATTGCTTTTTGAGTCTGCTTAGGCATTCTTTTGATATGACCACATATGCCTTTTCAGTTTATTCAAAAATAGCAAGCTCAGAAACCTCTTTTACGGAAAGAAGAACCAACTGAAGTCACCAATATGGGATTTTAAAGGAAGCCCCAGTGAAGCTACTGATTGAAGATTTAGAACCTACAAGGAAAGTGACATAAGTTGAAGACTTAATTCAACATTTTTATCTTAAAAGGAAAGAGAGGATTTGATTTTCTCTAAAGAAGTGATGGCTAATTCTTTGGGATTTGTCTGAAATTGTCCGAAGTCAATCAAAGAGATCTAATTTGTTGAAATACAAGAAGGGTAAACTGAATGTCTGGAATCTAATCATGTCAAGGCAAGATTTCTGCATGATCAAATAGTGGATTTGATGGGATCAGCTACACAGGTGAAAATTTGCAAAAAAAAAAAAAAAAGACAATTGAAACCAACTGGTGCTTGTCCAGTTGGACACCCTTGCACAATCCTAGTCAGACGGTCAGGTAGTCAATTCTTGCTGAAGGCAAGTATTGATAATTTCTTCCCATTTGTTGGGAATTTCTTAAGTTGGTTTATTTCTTCCCCATCATGGAGTTATTTCATGAATTGATGTACTTGGGTATGTTATATGCCCATAGATGTGCTGGTGGACTCTTTACACAGTTGCTGTAATATCCCATAATTGTAGTTCTCATGATGTGTACTTATCTCCTAACCATTGGCGAAAAAAGGGAGGAAAAGGATTGAGGGATTGATTAAAGGCTTGGTCAAATCAAACATGTAATTACCAAGATTGTTTGAAGCTCAACATGGAAAGCAAATCATGTAGCAGACACCTAAGAAGAGTAGATACATGAATACAACATGGACGCACCGCCACTACATTTTCAGAAACAAATCAGGACACAACGTGGCTAGGACACATCAGAAAATTAATGTATTAGAAGTATAAATAGAAATAATAATTATTTACATTTTCACATTCAAACAAATTTATATTTTATCATATCAAAATCATCTCCATGTTCTGCGTACTAGAAAAGTGCAGATAACATATATCTATTCTAGAATTTGTTTATGTCCACTTCTAAATAATAGGAGACACTAGTGGCTGACCCGTGTCAGGATGTGGGTGTCTAACATGCGCTTTACATGGACATTGGAAGGCTCAGTACTTTTAAGGAACGCATGATTGAAGATCATTTTGAAAAGCTCAAAGCTCTTCTATCAACAACGGCTAGGAATCGAGCTCCAATGGTCAGATTTTGAAGATTACCTTTTGAGCTTATGAGGAAGATTAAAAAAAAATAGTTCAATTCCTAGTAGAATATACAGAGAGAGAAGATAAAGACAATCTCACTTGTGCATTTAAAAGAAGAGAATTATATTTTGAAAAGCGTTCTATACTGTGTTTTATTGGGTTCATACACTTTTAAGCGATATATTTGTTGAGATTTGATTGTTAAATGGATTGGGTTCATACACTCATTGTTAAATGGATTTGTATCCTTGTTCTTACTTTTGTGAGACTGACTATTGTGAGTGATTTTTAGAAATAGTGCTAGATGTGTTACAAAACCACGTATTTTGATCCAAAGTCATGATTAGTTGGTATGCACCAAGTGGAGTTTATTTTTACTTTTTTACAGAAAAACAAAATGTACCACTAGTTTGCAGTTGTTCTTTCATGCGCATATTATTTTCTTGTTGGAATTTTATAGAACATGCCATCATAGAGTTCAGAGAAAGAATTGCAAGTGCTATGGTTTGGTTGGTTACTACTCCAGTAAGCATGAGAAAGAAGATGAAGCTTTAGGTTTCAAAAATGAGAACAGTGACAACGGTCGCAAAGCACCCTTCAACAGCTAGAAAGTTTAGCGAGAGAGAAAAGGAGAAGGTTTAACAAGACTGGAGGCATCTAACAGGAAGTATACCTGAAAAGAAATGTATTGATGATAAAGAAGAAAATGATAATGATGCAATAAGAACGATGTGACAACAATAAAATAAACACAACCTTAAATGAAGTTAAAAACCTAAAAAATGCAGAGAGAGAGAGAGAGGAATAAGTTTCAATTGTAATGACAATTATAAATATTGCAGTATAAGGAAGCTTGCAGAGAGAGAGAGAGGAATAAGTTTCAATTGTAATGACAATTATAAATATTGCAGTATAAGGAAGCTTAATATAAAATTCAAACAATAGCTGAAAAAGGCTTCAAGTTCAATGCTGGTTATTAATCTTGGACTAGGTTTACCTACTTATTTAAGTCACTAATTTATCCAAGCTTTTTTAGAAATGTTCTACCAGAGACTATTAGATCTTCCCTAAAGACGTAGAACTAGCATAGGAAAAGGAGGTCACAGAGAGAGAGAGAGAGTAGAACCAATAGCCCGCATTTATGGATTTAAGCAACAAATTAATAGGTTTCATATGCAGTTAAACCTCTATTTGTTAAGAAGATTCAAGAACTTAATTGACAAATAATATTTTTGAAGGACATGGTGGGCACCAGCCTGGTGGCGGCCTGCCTAATCTGCCCAGTCTAGCCCGTGCTATATGGGGCTTGGGATTAATTTTTAAGCCCACGGGGTTAGGCCGGGCAGCATATTTACGCTCGTTTGATAAAAGAACCTGGGCACGAAAATACATTTTTAAACCCAGTCAGGCCTGGCCAACTAATATAAAATACTTAAATTATTTTTATATTATTTATATTAATTGAAAATATAAAGAAAAAACATATTAACTTTGCTTCTTCTAGGGCTTTCAAATTTCCCTCACAAAGCACTGCCACATTTCTGGGTTTCCGAGTGTTCTATACTTCCAGTTCCAAATCGGATGGGTTTTCCTATGCACAAGAGTTGATAATTATATGAGAAATGGGTTATGTCTGTCCCTAATGGCAGTTTTGTCGGTGTGTGGATAGTCAGTGGTGTATGTATTACACACTTATAGTGTATTTAGTTTCTCTCATGGTGGTTTTAGAAATCTGCAAGATGTAATTAATTGGGTAGCATGTACTAGTGTATTGTCCATTTTAACTTGATCTGTGGTATTTCGTATGATTTGGTGTTTTTACTAAATTTCAGCAAGGTTCTGATTTGTCCAAAAAGAAGAATTCCAATGCAGATTTTTCATTGTATTGTTAATTAATATAAAGCTCTTGGCGTAGCTAATGTCCAAATAATTTACTCATCAGCCCAAATATCATACAGGTTAAGGAGGGAGGACTTGGGACATGAAAATTTTGCAGGACTGAATTGCGATCATGAGGTGAAGCTTGTTTATTTATTAGGTGGGCTTGGGCTTGGGCTTGGGCATATGCACAAATGTTCTTATTACAAGCCCGGCTGGATAAATGCTCACCCCTTCCTTGGTTACATAATTTGTTTAGAATAATATAAATAATAAAGTTGTCCCTCCCTAACAGTTTAAACTTTTAGATGAGTTGGTAGTTAACTCTTCCACATGGTATCAGAGCCTTAATTGATCCAAACCCTAACCTGCGCTATCTCCGTTCACCACCAGACGAACTCCAGCGAGTCAGATCTTGCCTGAGAATGGCTCGCCATAGCAAGTCCAGTCAAGCAGGAGCCCACCTAGGCTCGTCTGGTCCTACCGAAGGCTCGTCACGTCCTGTAAGCATCTTGGACCTTGCCGAAGGCTCGCTGGACAAACCCTGGCCTGCCGAGGCTTTGTTGGACCTCCTTGAGGCTTGTCGGAGGCTGTTTGATTCCAGATCTATTACTTTCCATATTATTTTTTTTGATATTCTGAATGGAGCTATTCGTTATATAACTATTTGTCAACGTAGTGTGGCATTGTGATTGTTGTGAGCTTCATTATTTTTTTTTGTCACTAGTCAGACTACAGTTAGTTCTACAACCCCCACTGTGACACCGAGATAGATTGTCGTCTCGAATGAAAACCCCAACCTATAAATCACCACAACCCTGTTTGACGTTACTAATTACCTATCCTAGTCCAAATATGTCACTCTTTCTGAAAAGCATAAGTAAAATAGGGTGTGTCAATGGTACTATTATTTCTCTCAACGTGGGAGATCCTGGATTTGATAAGTGAGATCAAGAAAACTCTTTGATTATGAGTTGGTTACTTCACTCCATGATTCTAGAGATTGGCAAGGGCTTCTTATCCCTTAATATAGTCAAGGATATTTAGGATACTCTCTCTGAGACTTACTCTAGACAAGGTAACAAAGCACAAGTGTAAAATCTGCAGCGGAGTGTAGATCATTTGGACCAAGCCAAGATGACGTCCCTACAATACTATTATGCTCTTACTACTTTATGGTATCGCCTCGATCAATTGGCTGATTATACTCCTATTTGTTCTGTTGATACTACTGCCTTCCGAAAATTTATTGATAGGCAATGGGGTATTCAAGTTCTTAGCAGACTTACGAGATGAGTATGATCAAGTCTGGTGCCGGATACTTAATATGGATCCAATTCCCTCCTTGAGAGAAGCCTTTGCCTTTATCCAAAATGAGGAGGGCCGTCAAGGTATGATATTACCACCTATTCCTTCTAAGCGGTCGGCCCTTGTTTTTGTTGTTCCCCAGTCTGAGTGCCGCAGCTAGCCTAACCATTATGATTCTGGTCCTTTTATTGGTATTGATGATAAGGATAAGTTACATGCCAGCGTCACGCTAGGGAGACTTGTTGGCGTCTCCATGGTCGTCCTACTCGAGAACGAGGTGGTCGTTTAGGCTATGCGAGTGGTCGTGGTGGCAGTTCTCATGCTCATCATTCTATGGTGGTCAAGCCTCTTCCTTCAGGCTCTGAGTCCATGACCGTATCTACCACTAAGATTGAGTTTCCCCGCAGCGTGATGTCTCAACTTGTATATTCACTTGTTCAAAAATTAGTTTTCAATAAAACTTTATATACTATTAATTATCAGGAAGGAAACACAGCACATGCGCTACTATAATCAATAAAAATACTAATAGCATGAATATAAATATTAGAAAAAAACTAATTAGTAATTTCCCCACAATTTGAAACATAAATAATCAATATTCTTTAGAAACACGTGGGCCCTACGTTAATTTGTGCTAAAACTTCTATAGCCACTTCACAATTCTACTAACTAATAGTTTGCAGATCTCCCATGATCATTAATTATGAGAAACTCAACTGTAGTGAGAGAAACAGCACCAAGTAAAATTACAGAAGAACAACAAATTGAAAAAAGAGAGGGAAAAAAAACAGTACAATTAGGCACCTGCACCTGCACCTGCTGAAGCTTCTCTTCAATTTCGTAGAACAGGGAGATGTTGCCAACATATGAACTCCTGAAGACAGAGAGGATCAAGTGAAGGACAGCAATGAACACTTAAGTTCCAGATGCAGAAAGTTCTTTCATTAGGGATAAAATTTTCCAAAATGGAGAAGTCTCACTGCTGTGGTTTGAGGACAATACTGCATGTCCCATCCTAACCAAATAGTTACAAGAGACCCATGATAAAGTCATATCATCAAGGGATAAAAGAGTGAATGAACTAAATGCATTCACTATATGCCTAATTCCTCAAATGTTCTACTTTTAGAAACAGCAGGAATATTTATCTGATTTATTTGAGGCGATTGCTAGTTAGTGTTCGTATAGAACAGCACACATGATGTCGGCAAGTAGAAGAGTAGAGACTTGAATGCAGCAAAAATGGAAGAATTTACATTTGATCGATTAGCCCAAATACTAAAAAACTTGATGCAAAAATAGGAGCTCCTAGAATTATCTTTGCTTCTGTGTTGGAACAACACAAATAGGTAGGTTTCAAAAGCATTGAGACAAGGTCCTTACAATTTAAAACTCACAATTGAGAAGAACTGGCCAAGTAAGTATAAAGAGATAAGAGTACTTGAAGAGAAGATTTTAATTCACCTTGAACTCCCTTGATCTAGAAAGAAACCAGAAGGCATATTAAAGTAAGAATTAGCAAAAATACAGATGCACAGTAACTTAGAATGAAGTTAATGAACTTGTTGGTTGGATGGGGAAACAAAGTGAGATTTGGCAAGATATATGTTTAGTGAGTAGTGAGGAGCCCCCCAGTAACAATCCAGCCAATGCCCAAGGGATGTCATTCAAGTTCATATACCCAAGATCACAATAAACTTCCGATTTGTGACTCAACACATGACTGCAGCCGGGGTCCCTTTTGTGGTAAAAGGGGTGACTATAGTAAAAACCATGAAAACTCACCCAAAAGTGGTTATCTACAGGATATTATTTGTGTTAAAAGTTAAAACCTACTACATATATGTCCAAGATTCCCCATGCAAATTCTCAAATCTCAATGTAGAAATGAGTACAAACCAGTGCTGTTTCAGGTCATTACAATCTCCGCCGTTTATCCCATTGCATCCTCACACATAGCTCAAACGCCATAACTAACATCAGTAATCAAGTGCAAATACAATGAGTGCCGTGTGGTCAGCCCCAAAATAAAGTGAATCTACATTGCAATGCCCTAGAGCCCATATAATCGTGTGCTAGTCCCAAATCCCCATGTGGACTTCCAAAGTGAGACCCTGCACGCCAACGTGGGTCGATGTCATTACAATCTCGCTTTCTATCCCTTCTTATACGCATGACAGGCCTAAGATACAAAAACTAACCTCTGTAACCATGTCTAAATACCCTGACCGGCTTGTGGTCAACTCCAGAATAGAATGACCACATGTTGCAATGCCCCAAGCCCACACAGTCATATTCTCTAGTCAATTATGTACCATAAGTAAACACAACAAGATCTCACCCAAAATGGCTAGTGAAGGAATATCTTTTAGGTTCGCTACTCCCCTTTATGCACACAAGACCCCCATGCAAACCCCTAACATGTAACTCAATACAAGCCACCATAGTCAATATTGTCAAACACCTAGTTTAACTTTTGCAATAATGTTTAGATTTGCTTAGAACATGGAGGGTTTAGCGGTGGACTTTATGTGTAACTAAAAGAATTGGTCTATCTGAGATGTTTCTAGAAGAACACATTGGATTGGGAGGTTCACGCAGTTGCATTGTTTCTGAGGCCTTGTGTAAATTGAAATGACTATTGGTGCCCCCCGAATTCGATTCAATAAATTACTTCATCTATTGAAGAGAAAACAATCCAAGGTTAGTTGGAACTTGGGCCGTGTCCCAAATCCTCAATTATTTGACCAGTCTAGGGAGTAGGTATATAACAAGGATTATCCCTAAATAGGTGGTCAACCACCTATAAGTTGTCTTCCTTTTTGGACCCTATCAGATTGAAAAGTTAGTGTCATATTTATCATTTATTGATTATGGTGGGTTCCTCTTACCTTGGATTGGATAACCTCTGAAAAAGTCTAATGACTCCTTGAAGGTTCTATTTACCGAGCCAAAAGATTAGGATGACTCTTTTACCATCAAGTAACTTCCTCCATTCAGGGAACAAATGAAATAGACAATCGATCTATAACCATTAGTTATGCAAAGGTGACTTCACCATAGTGGTCAATGGTCCTGGATTGCGCAGAAGTGTGGGGAGGAGCCAAGGAGGGAGAGGCTCGTAATATACTTCAACATACATATGTTTCCTTATGTATAGCCATTAAACCATCCAATTCGAAATAGACTTTATCAGACCCACACCCACTCTAATACAGAACTTCTTCCGCTACCACTTCATCTCTTTATTCTGATTTTCTTTCATCATCCCTTCAAATCATCAACTTATCAGGGGGAAAATTCTTCAATGCTATTAAATTATCTAATTTTCATTCTTTCGAATCTTTCCTGACAAGAAAGATGTAATGTAATCTTCATATAAAGGATGGAGAGAACTTAACCCATGCACACACATGGATACAACACGCACAAAAAAAACTTATAATAGTTATTTTTTTAGTTGAAAATCTCCTCCACCTTCTTTCACAATTCTCTCCCATCTCCTAGAAAATATTACTCCCTTCATCCCATTTTGTGTGTCCATCTCTCCTATGTGGGATGTCCCAAAATGCTTGTCCATTTTAAAAGGTCAAAGCATAAAAATTGTTTGTTTTTTAAAACTATCACTAACAAATAGATACAAATACTTTTGAAAGAGCGTTCTAAAAATCAATATATTGAGATTTGAATTTGAGTGCATTAAATGCTTGCCCCCCTTAAAAATTTAGAACTTCCAAAAGGGACAAATAAAGTGGGATACAAGAAGTACTATTTTTAATCGTAAAAGGGAAAACAATGGTCATATTTACTTCAATGCTTTCATATTAACGTTATGCAAGAACCTCAATAATCATACCAAAGAGCAAGCTATCTTGAATGAAGCGTATACTCTAAAGGCAACCAATTGGTTGCCCAACACAGGTAACAAGTAAAACCTATGAACAAGACCTTTTACCTCTTAAGTCATATCAGTAATTCCATCTTTGTAAGAGTTAATATGTGGCCGGCACCTCCAAGGTATAAAAATCTCTGGCCAGTGATTAATTTATATTAGAGATAAGATTTGTCGAGTATCTCTAATTTTCCACTTCCCAACATAACTATCTTCCTTTTAATTGAATAAACATGGATGCAAGCACAAACATACATGTAGCACACTGTCAAATCTCAAAGTTACCAACTACTTCATCTCAAATCCACTAACTATACTCCAAACCACTCGGTAAACAAACAAAAGATACAAAAGCAAACATACCTGTAATCAATCAAAGGACGGATATAATTTTGACCAAACATGTAGTAATCAAAAGGTTCGCGTATGGCTTTGTGATATGGCAAGAAGACAAAAGGGTCTTGAAAAAATACTGTTACACTTAATGAAATTGCAAATCCATCAGAAGATATAAACAACTTGACAGAGTAATTCACCAAAAAAAATGACAGTACAAATGTTAAGATACCTCCACGTCCTTGAATATACGATCAAGTGCCACAGTCATGTTAGATAAAAAAGTCTCATCTGCATTGGGATTTCCACTTTGAAAAAGCTGAAACATCAGAACATGCCAAAGAATTAGTGCAAGGGTAAAAAACTACAAGCAAAATACAAAATTAGAGAAAGTAACCTTGACAAACAAATACCAAATACCTGATTCACTCTCAGTAAAAAACCCGTCTTAATATAGAAACATTTTTTTAACAAATTCCAATAATCCTTCCAAGAAAGCAGATATAGTTGGCATTCTTTCAACTTACTATTTCTTCTCAAGCTGTAAGGACATGATTCTAGTTACATTTACTTATCAAAAAAAAAAAAAAGAGACTTCCATATAACTATATAAACATGTTAAGATGGGGTGATTAACTTTTACAATGGCCTGACATGGATCAACACGCGTTAGACCAAGTAATGGTGGTCCATGTTAATTGTCAGGTCATGGGAAGAACTAAAATCTACATTCGATTTTCTGCCACTAACGATCGAAAAGTGGGTCCATTGTAAAAGAAAGTACACGGGAAGCTCCACTAAATGCATCAATTAAACATGCAAACCAAATTCATAACTATTCCTAATACGCACCTTCAGACAAATGTTTACAAGGGGGGAACCAGCTATAGGGGAACTCCCCAGATTTGTTTAGTATTGTCGCAGATAAAAGAGAGATACATAATGAAATTTTCCAAGTCATTGAGAGGCCAATGCTTTTGAAGCCTAGATTTTTGGAGGTGGGCTGGATAAGCAACTTTCTCTAGAAAGGAATACATATTGTAGGATTGGAAGCCAAAATTCGTGGACATTTCCTTGAGGTACTTAGTGGGGTCTCCTTTTCCAGCTATACAAAGGAAGTGTTCAGATGAAGATGAACTGCAGGTATGCAAGGCAACGCAGCGAAGGGAATAAGAAGTTGATGGGAAATCCCTTAGAAGGTCATTTGGCATGTCAGTGCGATTTCCCAAATGCCAATTGTTGTTTAGTCCACACTCATGACTACTGATATAAGAAGGCAAAAATGATGCTCTCAAGTTGGTGCTGCAGAGGAATAGTTAATCATCTTCACAATACTCAATTCTTGGTTCAATTGAATTTTAGAAAAAGGGTCCAAAAGAAATTCGAGCAACCTTGGATCCTACTCTTGTTTGTATCTGTCTAGTTTTCTAAGGGAAAGGAACAGGTCACATGTTCATTATTTGAAATTGAAAAGAGAGAAATAGGCATCTATAACAGAGATTAAAAAAATATATATGTTCACATATTAAAGAATGTTATGCTCCAAATTCAACCAATTGGCGATAGCATAGTTAGCCGCCCCTGCACACTTACAACTCGGAGGTCAGAGCATCAATTTTGGCCAAAGGCAAGGTATGGATATTTCTTCCCCATTGCATGATTCTTTCTTGTTGTTATACTCTAGTGGTTGTTGGATTTGTTTGTATGCTTGTATGTATGGTGGATTCCTTACATTTTCGTTATCCCATTTGATGTAATTCATGTTGATATTTGTAAATTATTTGCCACTGATGGTAAAAAGAAAAAAAACGTTTGTACCAATTCTTAATTGCGTTTTGTTGATATTTTAGGAGACTTGAGTTCCAATATGAGCTTAGTTTTGTGTAGCTACCATATACTTTGACATTGTAGGTTATTCACTTAATGGTTTCTTTATGGACAGTCAAAAACTTCAAAAACATCGTCATATCTAGAAAGATAAGATGAAAAAACAAGAAACAAAGTTTAAAGTCAACAGTTTAGGTTATCCTATCTTCAGTCAATAGGAGGAATTGAAGCTTCACAGATATAACAAACCGTATCAAAATGCTTTCCGGGTAGTAGAAAAGGAAAATAGAAATAAAAGCCTACAAGAAAAGTAGAGAAGATTCAAATTTCAAACTTAAATCCAATAAAATTGCTACATGAGATGTATTTGGTTATATATACAAATATTTTAATAAGAAATACTAAATGAATGAAGATCAGGAATGAACAACCATATGAAGTAATTCTAATAGTAGAAAAATGGCATTATGCAAAAAAAAAATCATAATAGCATGAATCCAAGACGATTGATTACCGCATTTCGATAATTCTGATAGAGTTCCTCCATTCCTTGAGCAACATTTGAAGGAAGCCTTCCAGCTTCTGCTTCCTTTTTAATTCAGGAAAGGAGATCTACATATAACAAATACTGACCCCGCATAAGACAGCAGCAAATAATCCAGATTTTATTTTAAAATGTAGATGTCATATTGTCTGCATGGATGAGGTATTAACAAAGCATAGTTGCTACGAGTTGAGGCTGTTCAGCTGACTTAGAAGTTTGGGGTATTAGGTTTAAGACATATCTTTGAATATGAAGTGATGTAATGTTACTTGTATTCAGTCTGAAATTGGAATGGCCCTGCTTTTCTATATCCTCCAAAGCAAGATTGTCGTTCTAAAAACTGGGATTAGAACAGTACAATAATCATTAGAAAAAAAATATCAAATCTTAAGAATGCTTCAAAATCTTTTCAATAGCTTGCCAAGAAATAATTTTTGGCACTGAAAATAAAAACTTGAGGATTTTATGTGATGGGGGCTGTATTTCTAGCAACAATTTCAGACAAATATGGGGCATCCACTCCATTGCACGCCAAATGATTCAAAGCATATATTGATATATATTAGGTGATTTTTCCCGCACTTTTAAGTATTATTGCGCGCATGAATTGTTCATTTTAATCGTGTTGGAGCGCAAGTGGATTAAATTGTCTTGCAAGACTAACAGATGCCTAGAGAATCCTGGGACGGGGGTACGAAGGAAGGATTTGCAAGTCAATAGGCTGAATTAAAAAAATTAAAGAGGAAATGCATAATGCATATTAAAAGTTGGCTAATAGTAATGGTGGATTCGTTTACATATTTAATTTTCTATGACGCGGATGACAATGTGAAATTGCATGCGAGGGTAAAAAGTCATTTTTTAGTCGGACTAATTTTGGGGAAAAGGATTCTAGTTGAATTCTAATAGCAAGGAAGTTTCTTTCCTATTTTTCAAACAAGGGGTATAGGTGCCTTACTCCAAGCCTTATGAAAGGTCGGTGCAAATTTACCCTAACACACCGTTTGGTGTGAGGGATTCGTTGAGAAGAGAAAAGAAATCGAGTGAAAGGAGACTCACATCACTTGTTTGGCTAAATACAAAGGTGAGAAATGTAGAGAAATGGTGAGAAATGGTGGGAAAGAGAACTCTCACAAGACCCCACTTTTCTTTCTCACCAAAAGTGGTGAGATTTAGTGAAAAAGCAAAGTGGCTGGATATAAATTATTTGAAGTTCCAACTTTGCCATTAGAAATTTAATAAAATGGCAAATTTGTCCTAAGGCTTTTCATATTATGCCTAGATCAAAATAGAATTCACTTTCCCACCATTTTTCCCTCCCCTCCATTTTCCCCTTCCCTCCATTTTTCCTCCCTCCATGTTTCCTTCCCCTCCATCACTGCAAATATAAAAGGCTGAACCTCATCACTTCTTCATCACCAACATTAAAAAAGTAGAGCTACCTTCCAAAAAAATCTCTGCTCTGTGATTCTAAGTGAAAGAATCTGCTTCGTGTGTGTGTCCTAGGCCCATATCGCACCTTATGCTTTGTTTTTAATGAAATTGATTAATGCTATTCTTAAAAAAGTATACCTGCATTATTATTCATCTACTCTATTTTCAGCCTTTTGTTTGTATGACATGCCAGGGAAATTGGAGTGAAAATTTAGAGGATTTGTGTACATATACAATTCTATACAAAAGGCTATTTTGGTAAAAGAATACAAAACCCTTTCCTTTCCTTTCTCTTAAAAATATTAGCCAAACAAAATGGGCGAGAAGCCACAATCTCTTATGTTTTAATCATCCAAACAAGATGGTGAGAAATCATAATCATTTCTTTTCTTTTCTCACCTAGGTGAGAAACCATAATCATTTCTTTTCTTTTCTCACATTTCATGCCAAACTGACCCTAAGTTAAACAATGATGATATAATTTTCACTTCACATATCTTCCACAGTCAAAGAAGTTTTTGAGATTAAGAAATTACTTTTTAACTTTATTTTAGCAAAAATAACACCACCACCAATGTTTCAATGGTATTCCAAGATAAGAATAAACACTTTTTTGAAAGCTCGATTTCACTTGAAAAAATCTTCTCACAGTCAACAATTTGCCAATTTGTACATATTCTCCTGCTAAAGGAAGATTGATTCATATGATCTTCTAAGATACTTTAACTGTCCAGTAAAGATTAGAGGATTTCAAGCATTAACATCATAAGTTAGAATTTAGGATCATAAAATGTATTAGAACATCATATACTATGAGTATATCTAATTGATTCAGCATTTTTACCTACATGAATTATAGCAAGGCAAGGGAATTGTTAATCATCTTCTACTCCATCGCCTGTCCAGCGACTAGAGAACTATGGAATTTTTGTTTTGAATTTTGGAGTCACTTTGATGATACTTTCTTTGTGGATCATATGCTTACCGGTTGGAGTTCTGGATGTCCAGAGAAGGAGGATAGGACTGTATTACAATTTGCGGCTTTGGGTGTTTTGTGGACTGTTTTGAGAGAGCACCATATGAGGAATTTTAAAGGTTTAGAGTTTACCCATTATAGTTCGAAAGGATCTGTTCTCTCCTTTGTTTTTCTGGATGGCATGGGACTTTTCATTTCCTATTCTACTTTTTGTGATAAATGCCTGTGGATATGTGGCATAGGGAGCATTTTACATTGTACGGGGTTCATCCCCTTTCACAGGTTCTTTAATAGAATTTTACACTAATAAAATGGCACACAAACAAAGTGCGCAATTTTTGCAGCTATGCTTTACTCATACCCTTTTCAAGGTAACAATTGAGAAGTTCCTAACGTTCTGACTCAACAGATTCATTGCAACTTCATTCAGAATATGTCTTTTAAATTTAAAAATAAGAGTGAGTGAAATCTACTCCCTTAAAAAAATTCATTCTATATATTTAAAAGATTTAGCTGTTCCTTACATCAAACTATATACTGCATGGCATAGAATACATAAAATAATTAACACATAAGGTTTCATTTGGACTTCAAATCAAGAGATTTAGTGTTTAATTTTAACAAAAATATTAGAGTGCAATAGGGATTAAAGTAGAAGAGATTTAGAGTGGAATCAAGAGATTTAGCTAGAGGTGGCTTGTCGAATGAGAGTGGAATGGGGATTAAAGTAGAAGAGATGTCTTTCTTGTAGAGCTACAAATCCTTAGCATGAAGGATTTCAAAACACTAGTATTAAATAGTCATTTCATCGTGATAAAGCTTCAAAACTCAATGTTGAAATTCATATATAAGCTATCATATTTAAATTTGAGCTATTCTCGTTGAGTAATTATGTCTAATCCCTTCATTTGAAACCCACGTCTGTCCAAATGTAGGCACAATATCATTGCAAGGTCAATAACGAGTAGCATAAAATGACCATATATAGTTTACATAACATAAGTGCCAAAATATCTCAACCCTAGATGTCCTGTGACATCCAAAGGACCAACAACTTACAATTGCCTCCCATTATCCCAACAAGTAAATTCAACGAGCAGATTCATCTTTTATTCAACATGTGAATCAGCATACACCAATCAATTCATCAAGGTCTAAATTCTAGTGTTCTAAAAATCGGCCGCCTAGGCCCCGCCTAGGCGCTAGGCCCTCCGGCCACCCACTTAACGCCTAGTGCTTTTTAGAAACCTAGTTTCTAGTTTCTATATATTTTAGAAACCTAAATTGTCATTTTTATCCTCCTCTTAGTATTATTCAACATTAAATAGTTGAATTCTACTATTTTGATGTCATTTCTTTATTAGAATTTGATATTTGATCATTTATTATTGTTTTTAGCAAATATTAATTATCTAAATAAATAAAATAATAAAAAAAATGCCTAGGCCCCGCCCGTCCACCCACTTACCATCCAGCACTTTTTAAAAAATGCCTAGGCCCGCCGCCCTCTTCTCAGAACCGGAGCTAGAAGCGAAGATGGTCACCGCCGAATCCACCATCTCCGCCATTCCTCTGGCCTTGGAAGAGCAGAGCACCGCGCAAGGACACCTCTGAACAGTCGATCGAACCCCCAACGAGCAGGAAATGGAACTGGTATTGGAAGACGAGAGTAATGAAGACGAAACCCTAACTGCGGCGAAGAAGTGTGTGTGTGGCGAGGCAGAGAGGATCAACATGGTTTGCGCAAATAGACTGTGTTGCGCAGAGAGAGAAGAGGCGGGAGGAGAGAGAATAGCTATTATCTACGAAGAGAGAGAAAGAGGGAGCCGAGTGTATTGGCGGAGCCGAGTGTGGACTCTTTTTGATATATGGGTAGCGGGTCCGTGCATCGTTGATTTTTGAAACAAGCAGACTTAATGTGAGGAAATTTGACCTAAACAGTTGTGACTACTAACCCCATTCTTTATTGGATAATGGAGGGGCGGGGGTGCTATTGATTTTTGAAACAAGCGGGACTTATTAGAACGTGTGCGAGGAAATTGGACCTAAACAGTTGTGATTATAAACCCCATTTTTTATTGGGTAGTGGGTGTGTGCGTCATTAATTTTTGAAACAAGCGAGACTTATCGGAACACGTGAGGAAATTGGACCTAAACAGTTGTGACTTTGAACCCCATTCTTTATTGGGTAGTGGGTGTGTGCGCTATTAATTTTTGAAACAAGCGAGACTTGTCGAAACACGTGTGAGAAAATTAGACCTAAACAGCTTTGACTAGAATCCCATTCGTTATAGGGCAACTATCGTTACGGTGGTATGATCAACCGTTGTTATCACAATTCAATGGAGTGAAAATAATAATATGAATTACAAGGAATTTATGTGGTAAAAAGACTTGCTCCATCTGCCTTATGTTACTCTGAGATATCATTTTTTCTTTTGCTTCACTTTCCAAATACACACCACTAATGTCTACATGACACGTGTCCCCAAACAATTCTCTCTTCCCTTTCTAGTTCACTTACTTAATTTCTCCCTCTCCTACGTAAAGTAAAATTATCATTTCCTTTAAATAAATAAAAAAGTATTTTTTAACAAAAAAGAGAAAAATTATTTTAAAGAATAATTACATAAAAGTTTCACGGTAAACAAAGTCCCAGTTTGGAAAACAGGCGGCGGGTTGGCCTAGTTTTGGGTTTCGTTTTTTGATTTTCAAGTTTTTTTTATTTGTAATAAATTTTTTTGTCGTTTGCTCAAAATTTTATACTTTTTGGGTTTCTCTTGACAAAAAGAGTCTAAAAATATTTTTAAAAATATCTAATTCAAAAAAAAATTCACTAAAAAAAATATCTATTTTTTGACTTTAGTAAGAGGAATTGAAAAAATATAAAATTTTGATAAAATAGAGAAAGAAGTTTACTAAAAATAAAATAAAAATAAAAATTAGTTAACCAAAAAAACAAAAATAAAATAACTCAAACTAGGCCAACCCGCCGCCTGTTTTCTCAACCCGTCTTTTTCTCAAAAAAAAAAAAAAAGTCACCCTTAGATTTTTCGTTGAGACGAAACTAACACAATAATATTTTTCAACGAGATAATTGTTGATATAAATGACTTGCACCCCACACACACACACAC
>CM018897.1:4376520-4384020 GCA_009663005.1 Actinidia chinensis | reverse complement strand
TAAAACAAACTCCAAGCTAGCCGAATCCAATACAGGTCTACAAAGTTTTGCATCCTCAATGGAATATTGTATAAAAGGTCTTTCTCAGGTCCTCTCCTAAGGTGCCTCTAACCTGAAGAAGGAGAATACATGATGAAAGAGATTCAAGAAGGCATCTACAGAAATCATTCAGGGGCAAGGTGGTTGACAAAGAAAGTAATTTGCTAGGGATATTTTTGGCCTAATATGGAACGAGATGCAGCAGCCTATATAAGGAAGTGCGACAAATGCCAAAAATTTGCCCCTGTTAGCCATCTCCCCCATACCAAAATGGTGCCAATGACCAGCCCTTAGCCCTTTGCTAAGTGGGGCATAGACATCCTCGGACCTCTGCCCCAAGCCCCTTTATAAAGGAAATTCTTGATCATTTCCATAGATTATTTCACTAAGTCGATAGAAGCTCAACCTCTCACCAAAATCACCGAGAAAAATACCAGGGATTTCATATGGAAGCATATCGTTTGCAGATTTGGGATCCCCAGAGTTATCATCTCGGACAATGCAAGGCAGTTTGATAATGACAAATTTAAGTTATTTTGCTCGAATCTCGCCATCTCCCATTATTTTTCTTCGTCCCGGTCATCCTCAAGCAAATGGACAAGTAGAATTAACCAATTGTACTATCTTGAGAAATTTGAAGGCGAGATTAGAGAGGTCGAAGAGCAAATGGGCAGAAGAGCTATCAAGCATACTCTAGGCATATCATATAATGAGCCAGTCCCTACGGGCGAGATGCCATACTCTATGGTCTTCGGAACAAAATCAGTCATACCTGTGGAAATAGGTATGTCGAGCTTTAGGACATCAAACTTCAACAAGGAGAACAATCAGATCAAGCTGAGGCTCAACCTCGACGTCCTTGATGAAAAGAGGGAGAGGGCCGAACTGCGCCAAGCAGCTTATAAATGTCAAGTCGCCAAATACTATAATCAAAGGGTTAAAACACTGATTTTTCCTACCTAGCGACCTTGTTCTATAGAGCGTCACCCAATCCATTAAAGAACCAAATGCTAAAAAGCTCGGTCTTACGTGGGAAAGCCCCTACAAATTCATCAAAATATCCAGGCCAGGAACTTATTGGCTGGAAGACATGAGTGGAAGAGCACTCCCTCACGCCTGGAACACCAAACATTTGAAGAAAGTACTATTAATAATGCATTAGATCGCCGGTTATTCTAATTGCCGAAAGCTCCACTTGTAATATGATTTCTGTTATTAATAAAATTTCTCCAAAGCTCGAGCTTATCGCCATTATTTGCCAATAGTTACCGAAAATGTCGCCATTGTGGATGTCGCCAATACCAGGTTACGCCCATTCATTATTACATGATAAGGTGCCTTGATCGCCATTGAAAATGTCGCCATTGCGAATGTCGCCAATAGCAGGATACACCCATTCATTGTTACATGACAAGGTGACTTGGTCACCATTGAAAATGTCGCTATAATTCAGACACTACTCGCTAAAGGCGTCTTGGTCGCTAATCGAGTGATTATGATCGCAGAGATCCTGCAAACAAGTCTCAAATTTGCCTAATGAATTTTTCTTATTTTGGTTTCGTATCACCGTTTAGTCATAAGCTTCGCCATTACGTGGAATTGAGTATCAAGTTCGCCCAAATTTAAAAGTTTGCCTCGCTAGCATTCTTAAAAATTATGATCGTCATTATAAAGTGCCCATTTGTTGTGCCAATATGGATCAAGGCATTTTGATCGCCGATGTGGGTATCACCATCGCCCATTCATTCGCATGAAAAGGCAACTTGATCGCCAAGATATGCCTACTCAATAAAGGCGTTTCGATCGCCTAATCGATTAGTTCTAATTGCCTAATCATTAATCAATTTGCTCTACGAAGGTGAATGGACAATAAATTCATTAAACAATTAGAAGTGATTGGGTTCGCTTGATAAGTTGGTATTGTCGAAGTTTGCTTGACCGAAACAAAATGCAATATAGTAAAAGCATGACAAGCTCGCCCAACTATTAGTCCATTCATCGAAAATTCAAAAATTTATAATGGATGGCATCTCGCCAAAAAAAGAATTAAAATCAAGAAGTAGGGTTGGCTTCGTTGTCCTCCTCCTTCTCGCCCGCCTTAGCTGCCTCCTCCTCTTCGGCCAGATCAGCATCTATTTCCATGCTCGCCATGTCGACGCCAAGGTTGGGATGCTGGTGAAGAAGCTGCCTCTTGCAGAACTCAAAAACCTCGCTGAAATACAAAGTTGCGGAATCTGTAACCGCTTCCTCGAAATCGTCGGAGGATTTGAATTCTTCAATGGCGAGCTTATTGGCTAGGGCTAGTTTGCTAGTGAGCTCGCAAACCTCAACCTCCAACTGCGCCATAACTTCAGACTTAGCCTTTAGCTCAGCCTCGGTCTTCTTCGCCTTTCACCCATGCTCACTAGTTGGCTCTCTACTTGAGAAGCTTGGTTTTGAGCCTTAACCATTTCGAGCTCAGCTGAGTCGGTGCGAGCGAGCTGGAAATGGTAATAGTTCTGATGATCCTGGCTCTGGAGGGCGAGGGCAGAGACATGCATTTTTAGCACAAATTCTTTTTCTCGGCTACTAATTCGAACTTTCGAAGACATAATGCCCACTTATCTGGCGCATTTTACATATTTTTATAGACCACCTCTTAATTAGACCACACTTTTGCTAACAAATTTTTAACACAAAATTATGTTTCGCGGGCTACTAACCCGAAAGTATAATGGCCACCTACCCCGCATTATTTTACGAAATTTCACCTATGGTAATCTCTCAATTAGACCACACTTCTGCTAACGTGCTATGACTTAAAAAGTAAAAATCACAAAATCCAAACGAAAAGCCAAACGAAAAGCCAAAATCAATCATCAAAACCAAACTTTGAGTATTCTTTCAAATTCAAAGATTCTAATCAACTATTATTTGTACCTATAATTTAATTCACAGCCGACAAATTTAATTTCTAACAAAAAACTAAAAAGCATGGTGCATCAATATTCGGACTAACCTAACTAACAACCACACCAATTTAAGAAAGCATCATATTAATAAATAATTTAGTTTAATTTTTCTTTTTCAATATTCATCTGGGGTGCATTTAAATAAAACATACACAATCATCATTTTCATTGTACAAATTACTCTAAAATATATTTTCTAATAACAAAAGTGATTTTTAATCCACTCATATGCTATAAAAAGAAGATTATTAGCCCCTTAATTAAAGCTAAGCAAAACCCTCACAAACCACCAAAATTAGTACATATATATAACATGCATTTAACTAAAACATTAGGAGTAGCAAATTTTTGTACCAATCTCCAACCAAAAGATTTAAGTATATATTAATCACACCAAACAAATATCGAAACCATTTTGATAAAAGAAAATCAATAAACCTAGTTCATAGAATTGGATTTAACTCTTGGACCTAATCAAGAGATTTAGCCAATCATTGGATGAATAACTCATCATCAATGGTGGTTTATCAACAAATAAAGTAAAACAAGAACAATAAATGAGAGCAAGTAAACTAAGAGCATGTAAAGTAAATAGAACAATAAATTGAAAGTTAAACTACTTGCAATAAATGATAAGAAGTACTTACAAACTTGATAAATAAATGAAAAGGAGAGAGATAGATTCAAGTCATGAATGTCACCTCCAACAACTTATTCATCCTCTTCTCTCTCTAAATTAAAACATAGATCTACAAATAAAGAAAGGGCAAAAATTGAATTGCTTAAAATTTTTACAAATTTGAGAACAAGAGAGTTTAAATAGGCCCCCAAAATTCCCTTTTTCTATCTCTTTCCTTTTTTTTACAATGCTCTCATAATCGTAATCTTTTTTGTTATTCCTTATCGAAATTTTGATTATCTGAATAAGGGATGTAAGAGTGACATTTCCTACTATGATCGTCCCACGGATGATACTCAATATAATTAGAATAATTACATTAATAGTTACATTGAGAGTTTATTCATTCTCAAACCCCTATTAATACTTACATTGTAAGTGGTAATGATAACTAAATTTGAAGGTAAAAGTTGAAAAGAACTATTGAATCTCGCACTATCAGTAGTAGAAAAATGAATATGTCTACTTTTGAAAGACTCCTATCAATAGTAAATTTAACTACTGCGATTGAAAATGCTATTGGATGGCCTCTGAATTAGACGTTCTACCGGTAGTAAGAAAACTCCTATTGGTAGGAGTTACTACCGGTAGGAGTCATGTTGAAATTGCCACATGATGCTCTATTGGAATTTATTCCTTAATCTGTTCATGTCATCACTTTGGGGGTTCTTTTGGTCACCAAAAGTCGGCTTTTTCATCTTGATGATCTTGGGGAGGCCATAATAGCTTCTCTAAGCTGAGATTTCCTACAAAACAGAAAATATGACTTGCAAACAAATACCAATTAAAGTAAAAAGAGGTTTTGTGGGTGATTAAAGGCTTTGAGAAATGTTATCAAACACTTAGAATGCAAGAAAAATAAGCATCACATGTACCATGTAAAACTTATTGACATATGATCAAAGATGTGTACAACTTTAATTAAAACAAAAAAATTCACCGTTAATCACTCACAAACAAATATTGAAGCTATTTCGATAGAAGAAAATTACTAAACCTAGGTCATTGGATGAGATCTGACTCTTGGACCAAGCCAAGGTGCTTAACCAAGTATTGATGATGAAGAACTCACCATCAATGGTGGTTCTACCAACAATAAAGATAAAGCAAGAAAAATAAATGGAAGCAAGTAAACTAAGAGCATTGAAAGTAAATACAATAATAAATTGAAAGCTAAATTACTTGCAATTAATGATTGAAGTACTTACAAAATTGAGAAATAAATGAAAAGGGGAGAGAGAAAGATTCAAGTTATGAATATCACCAACACCACCTTCTTTTTCATCTTCTCTCTAAAACAAAATCTATATTTAAGAAATGAAAAATGGAAAAAATTGGAAGGCCCAAAATTTTTCTACAAATCTGAGAATAAGAGAGCTTAAATAGGTCTCTAAAATACCCTAGAACATTGACCAAAATCCCCCTGAAATTTGAGGATAAAAGCCAAAAATTATAGCTTTTGAACTCTGTACAATTGGTAGTAGAAAAAGCTACTACCGGTTGAAAGTGAATTTGCCTGCTTCTGAAAGACTCCTACCGATAGTAGATTTAACTACTACCAGTTGAAAATGCTACTAGATGACCTCTGGATTAAACGTTCTGTCGTTAGTAGTGAACCTCGGTAGGAGTCATGTTGAAATTGCCATAAGATGCCACTCCCACTCGCACTCTTCCTCTCAAGACTTAGATGGCTGCTTCATTTCCTTCTCACCTTTGCCGTTTTAATAATACTCGGTCTGGCTCTCTTTCTCTCTCAACATCTCCATCCACATATGCAGTACTTGTGGATTCTCATTGGTCATTTATTTTCTTCTGATTTGTGTTTAGGGATTTTCTAAAAAAAATATTTGCTAGTATTATGGTTCAGTTATGATGCATTTTCTTACAAGTTGGTCTTTATTTCTCATTTTTTCTGCCAATTATTATTGTAGTGATAAAAATATGGGAAAAACAACTGACAGTCAGAATTGCTTGATAATGATCTCAGTATTGGCCTCGTTAATCTGCACAAGGGAACAAATGTCATAGGCCGGGGTGAGGCCAGTCAAAAACCCTCTGACATGGAGATGAGATCTATATGAATTGGCTAGACAAAGCACAGTAGGGAAATTATATAGCACTATCTTAGAGAATGCAGTTACCTTCTTCTAGAGAATGGTGAGCGGTCTTATATAGATAGAGATTGGTGAGCGATCTTATATAGATAGAGATTTCACAAACATGTGATAAGATCGCGGCGTAATCATCGGGCAATCATGTAAGAAAGTCGTGACCGAAGATATCAATGTAATGGGTAGAGACTATTATGGGAGGTGGTGTCGCATTTGTAGGTGGCTATGGTGAAGGTGGAGTCAATCACGTCCACCTCGGTATGGAGAGATTGACGACAAATTACCAAATAACATGCGTTTGGTGACTTGGAATGCTGGGAGGAGAACACAGGCGATATTAGGCAGCTCATCATGCTTAGTGGCGATCACGAGGGATATTAACAATGTGACTTTTTTGTAGACAATGCAGTGACATGTTTTAACTCAGGCTGAACCATTTTCTTTCGAGCTAAATTTAGTAGGTGAGAATTTCACCCCTCATCATTGTCCCCTACTCAGGATGCCGAGGAAGATTACTTGGCATTATGGAGTAGCAAATTAGGGAATGACGATAGATGAGGTAAGCATGCAATGATGACGTGCTCTACGGGGGCGACACGTGTAGATGCATTAATGAGAAGGGCGCCCCTTCATCTACTTATGACCGAAGCACTCTCAGTATGTGGAGCGTTGTCCACTCACCCGGTCAAACGTTGAACATCGTGAACACTCTTGGGCGAGCTCATCATGAGCAGCGCTTGAATTTGGTTGGGATTTGCTTTTATCCCTCGTTGGTTACCAAGAAACCAAGGATTTTTCCCAACGAAACACCAAAGATACACGTTGGAGGGGGTTAGCATCATACGATGCTGGCAAAGGGTGCCAAATGTCTTTTCTAGGTGGGTGATGGTCAACAGCTTTGAGGCTTTTTACCAGCATGTCATTAATGTAGACATCCATTGTATCCCCGATTAGTTCCTTGGACATCTTGTAGACCAACCTATGGTATGTTACTCCTGCATTTTTCAGTCTGAAGAGCCATATAACAATACAACCCTCTTTCTGTGATGAATGATGTTTTCTCTATATCGGGAGAATGCATTTTAATTTGGTGGCATATGGAGAAGGCATCTATGAAACTCAAGAGTTCATGTTTTGATGTCACATCAACTATCAGATCGATCTTTGGAAGAAGAAAATTGTCTTTAGAGCAGGCTTTGTTTAAGTCGGTGAAATCAACACATACTCTCCATTTTTTAATTTTTTTAGGGGCAACGATAACATTGGCCAATCAGTCTGGATAATGGGACTCCTTGATAACGTCGGCTTTGATGAGCTTGGACACCTTATCCTCTATAACCTTTAACCATTTAGGGGGAAACTTTCTCCTCTTTTTGTGAACCGGAGGGTGGTTAAGGTAAGTAAAAAGCTTGTGAACGGATCTATCCCTACAACATGTTCTTGCGAACATACGAATACGTCATAGTTCTTCTTTAATAATTCCACAAAGGCATCTCATAGTTCTTCAGCTAACTCTATTACGATCATCACATGACGGTTTGGATGGTCAGGATGTATTGAGATTGGAGTCACTTCTTTCAATGGCATGGTGTTTTTTGTTTCTCGGGGATCTATGAGAGACACATCCCCTATCTCGTCCCTTAACTCGCCCATCTCAGTGTCATCTATCTGTAGTTGCTATTTGGTGCTTGACTTCATCGCGGTGTATGGCTTCATCGCC
>CM018897.1:4346311-4348811 GCA_009663005.1 Actinidia chinensis | reverse complement strand
TCTGTGTCGGGTGCGGCAACTTTTTTAGACGGGGGCTAGAGGAAAGCGCTGGAGTTTGCTTTTGGTCAAACTGGCCATAGATCTGGTCATTGGCCTTCAATTCGTCACAGATCTGGAGTTCGTCCCAGATTTGGCTATAGTCCTCTCTCTGTCTCTCCATATGTTCTTCGTCCACTGCGATTGCATATCTTGTAGTTGCACGATTGCAGCTAGGGTTTGTGTCTGACCACCTCTCTCTCAACTCACGCAAGGCATAGTGAAGTAAGGGCCATTGAGCTTATGGCTTCACATGTCTCCTCGGGCTCATGGCTTACACATGCCTCCCCTTTGTTTAAGGCTATTGGGCTTTATTGCGCTATATAAACTTTACTACAGAGTTTGAAGCCTGATTTGGCTGTGTCCATAAATATTTTTATGAAGCCCCTGAGTTAACATATCCCCATATTCGTGTCCAAATTCGGATCCACATCCACATATCTTCCATTTTTAAGTTTGAGGTGTCCGATTCCTAGAAATACACCCGCACCGGATACCCACACCCGAGTCCATGTAACTTAGTGACTAATTGTAGACTACAACTAGTGATATATCATGCCAGTAAAATCAAATAGGAATAGAAGAATTTCAGATGACAAGAAGAAACATGACCTCTCCCATCTTGAAAGGAAAAAGTTCCTACCTCTTGGAGGCTGTTGTGAGTTGAGCCAATAGAAATAAGGACGAGACCCGCTGGGGAACGGTTGTCTATTATTTACACTACTAACAGAAAGTAAAAAAGTATGCAATTCCTTCAAGCACATGAGCATTCTTTGAATCATAGAGCCCCACCGAGTGAAAATATCTACAGTTCCATTTTAAAGTCAAGAGCCGCAAAAGTAAGAAACATAAGAAGTTAGAAACAAAAGGTGCATGGGGGGCTTTTCTTCCCCCAAATTTCTCTCGCCTGTTTCACAGACAGACACCCTTTCTTTGCTGTAGTCAATAGCTTAATAACCCAAGATCCAACAAGTAAAAAACTTCAAACTGATTTTTAAGCAAAAATGCAGGCAAATGCATATAGATAGTGTTTACTAAGTTAAACCCCCTAGGATTTTGGAAATCAACTTCCATTAGAAAAAGTAATCATTGAAATGAGACTACAATTTACTCCTATGACTGAAACAATTGCTTCTTGTTATGGCTAGCCAATTTGGTAAGATATTCATATAAATCAACACGTTTCGGATTGCTTTATGCCGTATTATTTTAATTTTATTACCCCAAACGTATCAAAATCATAGCTTCTTCTTCAAAGTTGGTTAATGTATCCATTTTCATGCTTGGAAGATAACTATGTGTTGTCTGTCATGCTTTGTCCAATCTGAATGGGTTTTTTTACTACATAATCAATAACTCACCCTTTTGTGAGGTGATAATCAAGGTATTTTACTATAATTCCACCACAAAATCCTATATCGCAAGAAGTTTAACACTTCCATTGGACCAAAGTTCAACCTGATATCCAATTTCCGTTAAGATTTTGCCTAAAAGGATTTGTTATAAGCATACAAGAATTCAGTAAATAGTTTCTAAACTATTTCCCAGTAACAAATCAGAACTCATAAATGGCAAGAAAGTATTTTCTAAATTAATTCTTCTAATGATAGTAAATGAAATGTTAAAATAAAGTAATAGAGACGCAGACCTACGACTATGCCATGCGGAGTAGTTACTGAAATTATCACTTATCATATCAGTTGTGAACTGTAATTCCTCCTCGTCAGATCTGTTCTTCAATGCTGCTACAAATCTGGGGGGAAATTTACCAAATAAGACCATTTCAATTTGCAAAGATGAAGTATTTTTAAGACAATTCAAGTGAAGTCTTCACCTCCGGTAATTCCAAGCATGGAAATTCCTTGTATCTTTCTTCAGGAACACCTCCAAAAGCTGCAATTCGCGATCTATAGATGAATGCCCCTTCCTTAGCACCCATTTACGATGATACCAGGCACCATAAGACTTATAATTACTTGCTAATGCTCGTTCTGTCTGCATATACATTCAATATTTCTATAAAATTCAACGCTAATTGGTCCTGAACAAAATCCCCAAAGTAACACTTGGCTGCTGAAAAAGCTAAATAAAACAAAGCACACAATTATTGAATCTCATGGCCATTTTCTTTAAATTCAGAAAAACAAACAAACAAACAAATGCATATATGGCAGTTCTTTGGGCTATAGAGGAAGATTGGTCTTATGTGACTATAGAAGGTGATGCACCTCAAATAGGGCTGCTCATGAGGTGTCTGCACGGTCACTCAGAGTTGGGTTCGAGAGATCTTACAAGGCCTTGAGTTATCACAGCCAGTACTTTAACTGAGGGGAGAGCAAGAATAAAACAAGCAACTATACAGAGGAAAAGAAGAAGAAAAAGGCAGAGCAATCAAACTTTTCTCTGAACTCAGCTCTCCTATTTGGAACGGTTGTCTAGCTGGGGGTTAACTGAATTGAAAGTT
>CM018897.1:4313811-4336311 GCA_009663005.1 Actinidia chinensis | reverse complement strand
AAGAGTATAAATGCGAAACAAAATTTTCCGTTCACATCCGTTCCCCGACCACTTGAAATGGGAAGATTACTATAATTTTAAAAATTATAAAAGTCTTTTTGTATTTGTCAAAAACTATAGGGAAAGTGGGTGTACTTTACACATAAAATTGGCTTTAATTTTTGAGTTTTAATGTGTTTAGTGATTTTTTTTACTATTACAATTGTATAATTTTATAGAGAAAAGTCTAAAAATATATTTAATTTCTTTTTTAAAAATAAAAGGGTGGCGTTAACGTCACGATTGCATTTAATAATGTGACTATCATTTTTGGACATTTATGTATTATAACAATTTCACCCTTAATTATTGCACTAATTTGAGTCATTTGTCAGTCTCTCTCCCTCTTTTTTGCCCATATTCTTTTCTCCACTCCTACACCTTCATTTTCAGTAAATTGTAGGCTTAATTTCTCAGCACCCCAAACTATTATCTCTAATATAATTTATTATAAATGTATTTTTGATCCCACAAAAAATAATAATTTATCATAAAATTTATAATTTTGGCTCCGTTGAATATAAATTATGATAATTTTGACCCCATTAAACTTAAATTATAACAATTTTAATCCTACAAAAAATAATAATTTGTCCTAAATTCTATAAATTTTATAATTTTAATCCGTTGAATATAAATTCTTAAATTTTGATCCCGCTAAACTAAAGTTCTGACTCCGCTCAATACACACAACCACACACAGCACATCTCGCCACAACATTTAGGATTCTCTCAATTCAAATGTTATTAGAAAGGTAGAACCTGCTGCCATCATAACATGAAACTTGATTTATTATACAATTGGATATATGTACTACATAACATAATCTCATGTGTAAAATATGTCCGCTTCATATAAATAGGAGTTCCGCTGGCATTTCCCCCAACTTCATGTTTTTTGTGGTTGCTTCAAGTCTTTGGTTTTGATTGTGGTTTCAAATCTCAGAGGAAATGGAGGAATCAGAGAAGAGAAGTGAGAGTTTGAAAGCGATGCGCACGGAAGCATCATGAGCTGGGTTTGATAACGAAGTTCGGATTTCTGCAGAATCTCATCACCTGTCAAATCCATTAATCGAAAACTCTGCATTCATACGTAGAGAGTTGATCAGATGGGGTTGAGCCTGTTGTATTACCACAGACTCGATTACGTGGTCGCACCATATCCACCTATTTGGGATAGATGGGACTTAAAAAAAATAAAAAATTGTCTCATCCACCCCAAAATGGGTGGATGCGTAGAGAGCTGATCAGACGAGCTTGAGTCTGTAGTATTACCACGGACTCGCTTACGTAGCCGCTTCACATCCACCTATTTGGGGTAGATGTGACTTAAAAAAAAATTATCCCATTTATCTAAAACTGGATGAATGTGGTGCGGCCAAGTAGGCGAGCCCGCGGTAAATACCACGGGCTCATGCCTGTATGATCAGCTCTCCTCATAAGCAACTCCGTGTGTCTGCATTCTCTGCTGACAACAGGAGTGGCAATGTCAGCAATCAGCATTCACAGGACTGTTTCACACCTCCAAGGAATAGTATAATGTTTTAGCAATGTTGTTTAATGTTAAAGTATAGTAATTATCCGTGTTCACGGGTACTGTACTAAAAAAAAGTAGATAATTTTTTAAACGTACTCGTTAAAGTTTTATAATTTAAAAAATATATAAGATATAAATATCAAATAAAATATGTATCGTATACATATACGAAGAGATGCATTGTTATAAAATGAGGAATAAATTATAAAATATAATAATTTAAAAAAATTATTACTAGTTTTGGAGAAATGAGAGAAAAATAAATCAGTGTTTTAGTTTTTTTATTTTGAGTCCCACTAAAAAATGATTTGATAAGTAAAAAATATGTCTAGTTTTAGATATTTTTTGGTCACTAAATCACAACATATGTGGGCCCCACATATTTGAGAATAAGAAAGTGATATTTTTTTAGGAGAAAAAATAGTATTAGGTAAAATCTCAGCCATTAAATTGATTCAAATAAATTTTAATCACAAATAATAAAAAATAGTTAAAAGATTCAAATATCTTCTTGTATTTTTTTATAAGAAAATAAAATTATCTTGGATGGACCGATTTTGAGAGAGAGAGAGAGAGTGAGAGAGAGAGGCACTGCAACTTATGCTTTTACGGTGGCCATTGGCCAATGATCGAGAGTGGCAGGCATCACAAGAACCCACCTTTTTAGAGGAATCTACGCGCAAGAATGATTGCTTTTGAGAAAATGCTTGTGAAGCTGGAGTTAGGATCCTCTGAAGTGGGGATGCAGAAGTATGAAAAACGACGCTGTTTTATGTATTTTAAGACTAAAATAATATTATTTTGGTATTAATATAAAATAATATCGTTTTAATAACGTCGTTTTTGTCATAAAATGTACAAAACGATATCATTTGTACACTTCATCATTACTTTACTCTACCCCCACTTTAGAGGATCCGAATCTGCACAGGGAGAAACAATATTTCCTGGGGCTTGATGATATTTTATATGCTAAAAATACACAAAAGAATTTATTTTTTTAATTATTCGAGTCGGATCTACTATTGATATTAAAAATAAAATAATAAAATTTTTTTATAATAAAATAACTTAGAAAAAAATATTTGTATTTAGTAAATGATCATATAAAATTTAATTGTATATATTATAGACAAAATTTTAAAATTAGTACATGATATGACTACTTTAAATACCAGTGACATAATTTACCCTTTACTAATTTAACAATAGTAAATTATATTTTGTACCCTCAAATTATCTCTTAATTTTTATTTTGGCCCTTAATTATAGATCTTCTCAATTAATTCTTTGAACCATTAAATTATTTTCAATGTGGTCCATTTGAGTTAAGGATCAATGTAGCCTAGTTTTTTTTTAAGTAAATATTTTGTTTTTTGAGTTTTTTCATCTTTAGTGAGTTTTTTTTGCATTTTATAATTTTTTTTATACTTTTTTGATTCCTCTTGATGATATGAATCTAGAAATACAAAAAAATTATTCAAATTTAGGAAACAAAATCTATTAAAGGAACACAAAAAATTAACTTGTCAAGTAAAAATAGTTTTTTAGTTTTTAGTAAAAGTTTTTCCAAATTAGATAAAAATTACATTATAAGATTTTTCTCGTCAAAAGGAATTAAAAATAAATATAAAAATTTGATCAAATGAGAGAAACAAATATTCAATACATAATGAAAAGCTCAAAAACTAAAACGATCAGCATTAAAAGGCTAAGAATAAGCCGCGGTGCATAGTCTAAAAACTACAAATCTAACGATGTTGTATTGGGCAACGCTAATAAACTGCTACTAACATTTGGTTGTTATTTCTAAATAATAATTAAATCCCTATTTGAAACAATGCCTTTCAGGACTAGAACCCTTTTATTTTTATTGACCTCAAGGATTAAAATTGAAAAACTTTATACTTTTAAGGATTAAAATAAGAAAATAATATTCTAGAGGTGCAAAGTGTAATCCAAGATCAGCAGCGAATCCGAAGGCTAAACGGACGCAATGGGCTTGGCTCACGCGTTCAGTGCTCTCTATGCAACTTTGTCGAGGACTCGAGTTCGGGACATCTACGGTGCAAAAGTGGCCCAATACGTGGGGTCCAATGATTTGAAAACCAGACCAATAAATTAGGCTTTTAGTTTTAAGTATTTTTAATATTTATATTTTGTTATTTATTTATAATATTTAATATATTCTACGTAGTTATAATGTCATAGTTCAATTTGGGTTCGATTCACTTGTTAAACCGGTGACTAATTCACTTGAACCCTTTTTCGGTTCGCTTACCAGTTCGTTTTTTAAACCATCGCGTGAGACATCAGGAATTATTTTAAGGTTTTATACATTATTCTTTTCCAAAAAAAAACTCTATTTTTCTTTTTTATATTTCCTTGCATTAAAAGAACAAATAAATGTGCAGATATACATATAGAGACAACTGGTGTAATTTGATTAAGAATGTAATAAGAATTTTATCGTGACTTTGCGTAATAATAACAACAAAATTAGTGTATTGGGTGAAAATTAGAATACAAAAATCATCAACCTATTTTAAATGATGCTTTACTTTTATTTATTTTAATTACACAATATTTATCTGTTATAAATTATGAGAATTGAGCAACAATTGTTTATTCTTGTAAAGCAATGGTCTTATAAGATAAATAAGAATTGAGTTTAGGCAAAACAAAAGTAAAGAGTGAATAACAATTCCATGAACTTTCTTAATTGTTTAAGACAAATGATTTTACGCTCATTTCTTGTGTTTATTTAGCTAAATTTGCTTAAATGTATTTTAGGTAGTGAAGATATTTGAGTAGAATGGATATTTGGGTAAATTTACTATAATAAGACAAAAAATAAAAAGTGTAAAAATAACTAACATTTTTCATTAAGACTTGTTTTGGATTCATTTTATTTGATTAATGTTATGGCCATGTTTGTACTATAATTTGTTGAGCATTTGATAATAATTATTTAATTAAAAAATTATATTTTTTTGACCGAACAGAGAAATATGAAGTGTAAAAGTTTAATTCACATTTGTAAAAATATCCAATAAAAAAATAGTTTATACGTTGGGTAAAAGGTAGGGGTGGTAAACTGGATGAAGGAAACAAACGGTAGATTGCTTAAGGTTGACTTGAAAACTTAACGAATTTAAAATTTATGTTCGAATTTTATTTGTTTATTACTCGAATCGATTTCAAATGAATTTAATCGAATCAGTCACGAGCCAAACTTTAGTAGTTTGAATTTTTAAAACATTATAAGTTTATTAACCTAAGTAATAAATTGTTAAAAATTAGTTTGAAATATCAATAAGCGTAAAAATTACGTTCGAGTTTGGTTTGCTCATGCAACAAATCAATATCAAACAAGATTTTAACGAGCCGAACGTGAGCAGCTGGTTCGTTTTACTAAAATTTTTTTTTGTCCTTTTAAAATTTGAACAAATTTGTATGAAGTAACATTTTTTCAAATTTATATCGTAAAAAAAATATAAAATATAAACATTTCTAAAAACTTAATATTTAATCAATTTTAACGTAACTGCTCGTAGCCACGTCAGCTCAAAAAATTTATGCCTTTTTTAGGACCCATAAAGAAAGGAACCTAAAGAAAGCGACCAAAAAAGTTTCCGAACTAAAGTCAGGCAAGCGGCGATAAAGCGACAACTTCTGACTCTCTCTCTCTCTCTCGCTCTCTTCTCGCTCTTGCCCTCTCGTTCACCGTCTCCTGCAGTTCTTGAAGACAGAGAGGGAAAAACACCATCAATCGATAAGATCGATTATCAGCCATATCTCGTGGAGAGAGATAGAGAGAGAGGCACGAGAGAGAAGAACCAGCATTGAAGCCATCAATCTACACAGAGAAAGTTCTTCCGAAGAAGCTCGAATCGAACTCACCCATATATATATATACAGAGCGAGCGAGCGAGTATACGAGAAATTTCTATATATATAGAGAGAGACAAGATCGGTTGAATTAGAGAGAGAAACAACCTTGAAACGTCAAATCACTGTTGATTGAACCGAACGACCATGAGTTCGAGCTCGGATCTGATCAGATCAATCGAATCGGTATTGGGAATGTCGTTTGGTTCTGATGCGGCGGTTGTGGTTGTGACGACTTGTGTAGCGGTGATTGTTGGTTTATTGTTCTTCTTGTGGAATAGATCGTCCGATCGGAGTAGAGAAGCAAAGCCTGTTGTGGTTTCGAAGCCATTGAAGGTTGAAGTTGAGGAAGATGAGTTTGAAGAGGGTTCGGGGAAGACTAAGGTGACTATATTCTTTGGTACTCAGACTGGCACTGCTGAGGGATTCGCCAAGGTAAAGATACCTATATTTAGTATTGTTTTGGATTTTGTTTGTTGTGGTAATTTTGGCGTTGACTTTTCTTTTAATTGTTTTGAACATGTGATTTCGTTAAGTATTGAGGGGTGGTTTTTAGACATCTTTCAGAATTGACTTTACTGAGAAGGTTGGATTTGGGGCAAATCCAGTTGAATAATTTGAACAAATGGCCTGAAATTCCGGGGTTGGTGTTTTTTTGCCTGGGGTGGTGAATAGGCTGGCGGAGCGCAAATCCCATTACCAATTTCATTTTAACTAATCAATTGTCAATCCAAATCATAATTCAATATGTGATCCTAGTCAAGCTACCCCCTATAAATGTAAATAACAAATGCAGAGGAGATTTGACTGTGGGAAAACTCTTCTTAGGGACAAAAGCCAAGATTCATAAAACCCAACAAAATCCACTATTCAATCAAAAGCTTAATACAAAGACTAAGTAAACAACTTACCAGTTACCACCCAATTTTGGATGCGTTGTCCGGCGTCATCCTTGGATCTTGCAAGCTTGAACTCTCGTAACCAGACCAAACTAAGGGCTGTGTCTCAATATATTGGGATTGACTACAGAGTACATGAGTCCTTTCCTGCCATTCTGCTCTGTCGAGAATTTGACCTAGTCAGCCTCGTTTGATTAGAAATTTTAACCACAAAGCTCCTCACCTGGACTTCTTTAGCAAACGGTTCAATTACACAATGGCCACGGGATGTCAAAAGTATGCAATGAATGTGTGTGTGGGTTTATGTAAGAATAAACTCGATCTAGCATGTGAAAAGCACAAAAACTAACACGAGAATCCTTCAAGCAATGCATGGGAACTAAAGAACTCTAAAAGCAACTAAAAATGTTGCTTAACTTCGTGGTAAACCGTAGTAGAATGCATAAGAAGCCTAGTATATATTTCATAAGAAATTTTGAAATCAGCGAAATAGTTGATTTCCGCTCGGGGGCACTTAAGCACTACATTGTTGTTGCTTTTGTGCACTTATGCACTTTGCAAACGTTTCTCGATTCTAAGCCCCCAAGCTCAAGCGCTCTATTATGGAACCCTAGTGGCACTTGAGCACATTACAAGAATTTGTCAAACCCTCTCCTCGGAATGTGTGACCTTAACAAAAGTGTAGAGAAGACCCTCCTATGACCCAATTTACTCTATCACAATGTTAATCCGTATCTACATGACATGCATTCTTGCTGTAGCGTAACGGAACCAATGCTGAAGTAGGCAAGCAATCAACTAATTAACTCAATCCCTGCAAAGAACATTCTTGGCACCATGCTACCAAGCGCCATTACAACACAATCCTAAGCCTCAAGTTTTTTCCCATGGAAAACTGCCGACAGTCATCTAACCTAAATCCTATCTACTGACCATATCAAAATCCATGGCCCATCAAAAGTCCGGTTCCTTCACGAAAACTCTCTCTCTCTCTCTGTGAATAAAATGCAACACTGAGAATCTCAAATATGGATTAGCTCTATAAACCTCTTGCATTTCATGGATATGAGATTGAGAATCTGAAGGTATCAAACCCACACCATTATCTCTCTCTCTCTCTCTCTCTCTGTGAATAAAATGCAACACTGAGAATCTCAAATATGGATTAGCTCTATAAACCTCTTGCATTTCATGGATATGAGATTGAGAATCTGAAGGTATCAAACCCACACCATTATCCTCTCTCTCTCTCTCTCTCCTCTCCATCACTTAGCTGCTTGAACTATAATTTTACAATTTGGGGCTTAGGGTTGTGTTTAGTTATTGATTACCTTAAGGTAATCCCTCAAAGGTATCTCTTATGGTTCCCAACTTCCTCCCTAACTTCATATTCGCACAGTTCACACGTTGTTCTTGGAACGGAGCTTGTGGAACTTGTCGCTCCATTGTGAAAGTGTCAAAGTATTCAACAACGTTGTGTTCCACGAAAGGTATACGCGCAAGTCGGTTTGAAGGATCTCGGATCCAACTGCGCATACAACACAACAACCGCGAACTATGTAACAACTACCTCCTCAAGTAAAGCTCTTAAATGAAAAGAAGCAATGCAAAAATGAAAATGAAAAGAAATACTCACAAACCATGGACTGGGAAAATGGAAGAAAATAAATAGGCATTTATCCAGAAATCTTTTTATTTATGGTTACTCGTAAGAAAGCCAATACGATCTACGACACTCGTAATTTCATTTACGCTTGCTTTCTCTCGACAAACCATAGATCCAAATGATATCTTTGTGAAATCTGTTCCTGTTGAAGTCCTTGCTGAATATCTGTCTCGCTCTCTCCCTCTCTTCCCCCCTCCCCCCTTAGGCTTGTCATGATCACTTGCCCACCCTCACAGACACACATTTATGAATACTAAAATAATTAAAATTCCATTTGTATTGATTAATTCAACTATTTACTATGATAATAAAATGACTTTAGGTTCAAAATATTGGTCGATATGTTATGTATCGATCAAGACATATCGGGGTTTTGGCCCTTTAATACCGATTTTTTAGTAAATATTGGCTAATATAGGGCCGTATCACCGATATCGTTACAGGTACTGATATTGCGATTTAAAACCCACTTAGGAAATTCCATTCAACCATAAGGTTGAGGTAAAACAATTGAGTAAGCTAAGATTTTCTTCTGTTGTTTATTTATTCATCTATTTTTGAGTTAAAATCCGAGAACCGCAGGCTGGAAAGATTGGAAAAGCTTCATGAATGTTACAAAATTGTTCCCCTATGTACATTCCCTTCACATCATTTATTTTTCTAGTGAAGCTATGGCTTTACTATATCTACTTGATAATTAGGGGGTTGCAAATAAACTGATCTGTTCAAGCTCAGTTTGAATTCTGGTGTGCTCCAGCTCATTTATTTGAAGACTGAGCTGAGCTCGAGCTTTTTTCCATATATTATTCATTAAACCAGTCGAACTTCAGCCAATAAGAGTTCAGTTTGGTTACATGTATGAAACAATGGCAGCTTGTGATTGAAACTAAATTTGGTGGTCGTTTATTTTGTTTGAAGTTGGAGCCCTTGCAGTCTCTTCATTTCGCTGAATTACATATATGTCTGAATACATAGGATAGAAGATTGAGGATAGAAAGAAGAAAAGGGAGAAACCCTATAAGCCACTAGGGGCCTTGAATCCAAAAGGGCAATATAGGAGAAAGAAAGGGGAGGGCATCCCTAGAACTTCTAGGGGGACTTCGAACCACAAGGAGAAGAATAGAGAAAGGGAAAGAGAGCAGTGGCTGCAAGGCTTCCACCTCCATCAATAGAAAGACTTAAGGTCCTATTTATAGAACTCTTCAAAGCCCAAAAACATAAAACTACAAAAAATGTAAAATAACAATGATATATAAAGCCATCAATTCTTTTTTTTTTCTTCTCTTCATGTGAGACCACATCACGTCAGTATAGAACTCAGCTGTAAAGAGATATGACCAGAAGGGAGGAGAGAGATTCTTGTGCGTGCATGGGGAGAGCTGAACCATGGAAGCCCACTTAGCCAACTCCCTTGGTTCAATATTCTTGAGGTTTATCCCCTACCAAGTGTACCTGTGTCACACCTCGGGGGTTGTGTTGGGATCCTACAGAGTGGGTAGGTATGATAATCCGCCAGGGTTGTGTCGGGATAGAGCAAGGGAGCTGTAGAGTTTGGTTTGATGCAATAATCAAGATATACGCCTTAGTCAATTCCCGTCTTGTGTTTCTACCAGGATGACCTCACGAGCCCTCAACTCTAGCCCTCAAATCCACATGGTCGTTCTATTGTTATGAGCAGGGTATCTAGCCCTGCTCTCAGCCTAGCTTGTTGCTATGCCGCTTACGTGTTTTGGGGGTAATCTAAGACATTGCCCCATTGAGGCTGCGCAACCAATGGGAGCTGTGGTTGGATGCAAGGGGGCGTCCTCTGTTGGTGGGGTGAGAATGCCCTAGCCGATGGTGGCATGATGAGCGGACATGCATACCCCATGTGGTGGCAGTAATGTTGAATCTTTAATCTTATGACACATCACAAAATTGACTTGTATGAATGGAAATAGACATGACTTATTATCTAGTGATGTAGTAATGATATTACAAACTATTTCTACTTAAATACCAATTATAAAAAGTGGTAATTCTAGCTAAATATAGTTTGCCCCAAGTGTCTATTCTAAATTCTAAATTTGGAAGGTTCTTGGTATTTTTAATTGTGTAAAAAGAACAATTTGAAGTTATGCGATAATATTTTTTTCATTTATTTTTCTCCTTCAGGTTAAGCTGTTTGTATTGGATGATTCAATTATCACTCCTGATCATTTTGCTCCCTTGTGACAATTATATTTTGACAGTCTTTAGCAGAAGAGATCAAGGCTAGATATGAGAAGGCAGTGGTGAAAGTTATTGACTTGGTATGGTGAATGGAAAACTTCTATGATTTTTCATGAGAAGTTACTTCTACTGGAATTAATTATTTGATATAACGTTCTTGTGGTTTGAGTTAGGATGATTATGCTGATGACGATGATCTATATGAACAAAAATTGAAGAAGGAGACTTTAGCATTTCTCATGTTGGCAACGTAAGAAAGATTTGTAGCTTTTCCTTCAAGGAACGCATACATTTCTTAATATATTTGAACTCTCCGGGGGCAAATCACTTTTTAAATCTACATTTGATCTTTTCACTGTAGGTACGGAGATGGAGAGCCAACTGACAATGCTGCAAGATTTTACAAATGGGTTACTGAGGTGGGTGATCTTGATATAGTAAATGAAATTTTAATAGTGTATATTTTAGAACTTACCATCAAGAGGTATTGACAATGGTTTTAGGAAAATGAGAGGGGAACCTGGCTTCAACACCTAAAGTATGGCGTATTTGCTCTTGGTAACCGTCAATATGAACATTTCAATAAGGTATATACATTAGATCATCATGTCAATTCATTGCTTTTCTCTCCTCCCCTGCGCCCAACGAAATTTTGTTATCTGACTGCAACTTTGTAAAACAGATTGGAAAGGTGGTAGATGAACAACTTAGCAAACAAGGTATAAACTCATCCATAACAATGTACACATTTTGGGAGATCCTTAACACATCTTAATTTTATTTTAGTTATGGAAAACAGGGAAGAGTTATTGATTTATGAAACCATTATGGTCGACCCTTTTCTCTCGAAATTCCAATGCATGAATGTTGTTGTAGCTTATTACTAAATTTAGACAAGTTGTCCTAAGAAACGAAGTTTCTATAAAGTATGATTGCATAGCTGATGAGGTCGACAAAAATCTAAAACTTGACTATGCTAGGATTCTGTATCGCATATAGTTCTTAACCTGATAGGATGACGAGAGCCATTTAGAGGAAAAGGTTGCATTTGGATGAATAACCTCCCTTTGCATAGCTTTATCATCTTAATACATTCAAGGCTGAGTTTGAAAAGAACCTTCACATCAAGGGTAAATCCAGCTCTTCTATGTATCATGGCTGTAGCATTCCATATAGTCGTTACTCTTTATGTTGCCACAATGTCATGACTAAATGATTTCCTGAAAGAATGTTGGTGATTCTTATTCAATTACGGTTACCTAAAGACTTAAATCTGCATGATAGTTTTTGATAGTTCACAACTAATGATATCGTATCACGCGTCATATTGGATTTTTGAGTCATGAAATACAAACTTGTTCGCACTATCATGCACCCCCATTTTGAGATTGCTAACATGGCATTGACCCTACCGTTTTCTGCCAATATTGATACCTGAAAAGAAGAGTATTATTCTTTAAAGAGTATGATCACATCAGTGTTTTTGTTTGAAATCCCAACGTTCATTTACAGTGGTGATTTTAAAGCATTAAAGATAAAGAAGAGATACTCTTAATTGCATAGTTATTCTTTTGTACGCATTGTTATGGAACATCACACAAGTTCCATTAGAATAGGTTAACATTTTAGGTCCCATAAACCTTGTTCAGTCAGGAACTTGGAAATATTTGAGAAAAGCTACATTAACAAGATCCAGAATGTCATTTTGGAATTCTGGGATTGTATCTTCCATCCAGTTGGAGGGCATATGCTTGTTTACATTCCACAGGTTTTAAATGATTTTATTGAAGGATCTGGTTTAAAAAACAAAAGTTGATATTGTACTGGTTTTACTCGCCATTCCATGTTTCTAATTTTTGGACTCACTTCAATTGGAGCGAGTGGTATTATGTTACGATTGAGTGTGTTCATTACAAGATATTTCTTTTTCCTGGTTGGGTTTGGTTAGAGATGCTTGTCTTTGTTTCTTCTTGTGGTTCCGTATACTCATCCTACGTGTTTATAGTGAGAGGGAAAGTGGTGATTATTACTCTTATTTATTGGATAGATATTATTTTAGGGCAGGTGGTTTGATACATTATTTAAGGGATAGCTGTTACTTATGCATGTATGTGCTGATGGTTGCTGTTGACTTGGAGTGTTACAAGTTTATGCTGTTTGAGATTAGCAATTATTTTGTCTTAGTTTTCTTGGATTTGCATGGAAATGTTTTTTTATGTGTCAGGTGCAAAGCGTCTTGTTACAGTTGGTCTTGGGGATGATGATCAGTGCATTGAGGATGATTTTGCTGCTTGGTATGCAGTGTTTTTAGTGATTTACAGATTTTGAATTTATTCTAATGATGCGATTGTCAAAAAAAATTACTATCAAGTTGGGAAGATGAAGCTCCTACTCCTTTGCAAAGTATGACTTAAGTTGTTTTATTATGTTAGCATCATGATTCTTCTGTTTTAGGCGAGAATTGCTATGGCCCGAGTTGGATCAATTACTTCGGGATGCAGATGATACGAACAGTGTTGCTACTCCATATAAAGCTGCCATTCCTGAATACCGTGTAGTGATTCACAATACTACCGCTATATCATACGAGGACAAGTACTTGAATATGGCAAATGGGAACACTTCATATGATATTCATCATCCATGCAGGTATTTAAACGTCTGTAATTTCTTCCTCTTTTATTTTTATTAATTGTTCCTTATTGGCCTAATTTTTTGACTATTGCGTGAAGATCTAATGTTGCCGTTCAGAGAGAACTTCACAAACTTGAGTCTGATCGCTCTTGCATCCATCTGGAGTTCAATATATCGGGCACTGGTATTATGTAAGTTTATGGCAATGGTATTGTTATTTTCGTTATACATCTAGTCTAAATTGACGTTTAATCTTTTACCTTTAAGTTGAAAGTGATACGCTAAACATCTGATCTGATCCTTCCTCTCTTTGGATGTGAGTTTGGAGAATTAATTTTAAACTATGTTAGATGGACTTGAGCCTTTTGTGTACATGTGTGTATATATCAGCAAGCTGGGTTTTTTGTTACATTCTCACGTGCTTGATAAAAATGTAGTTGTGATAATTGGAGACCATCAATTAATTATTTTAGGAAGAGGTCAGACTTTGCAGTCGACCAACATGATGGCTGTCAAAAGCTATGATATAGGGACTCTTCTTAGTTCTTAATGTGTGTATATAACCATGTTGGATACTCATATTCTTGACTAAGGGTATTGGATATGCGTCCTACACGTACAATTGGATATTCCCTCGCAAGGATAGCGATGGTAACTATGAACTTGAGTTCACCAATATAAATATGCATAAAACTCTAATATTTTTAATGACATACACTATTTGTCCTTGAAAATGCCATATTACCCTGTCAAGTAAAATAAAGATATTTAAGAAATGTGAATAATTCATCATGTCCCCATGTCCGTGGATGTGGGAATTAGATGAATCCGATGCTTGGGTACCCATTCTAGAGAACTTGCAACGTATGTCAAAATACTCTTTTCTTTCTTTCATTCTATTATTCCATGTGTGCATAGGCATTTGGCATGAAAAGAAAAATAATTGTTTCGGCCCTCTGCCCTTATTTGCTAGGACTATTTAATTGTTTTTTGAGTACCTTGGTTTTGGTATGAGCGTCCATCTCACTGAACTATCACTTTCCAAGCTACATTTCTCTTATGTGATTTTTTTTTTTCACATTCATGTGAATTTCTCCTCCTGAAACAGAGGGCGTAGTCTTTTATTATCTTTTGTCCCCCCATTTATTTCTTCGCTATGGAAACCACAAAAATAGACTTTATTTTTTTATACTTATTTATTCAGAAAATATCTGTCATCTCTGTTGTCATTTCATTAATTCATTTCGATTAAAATTCTTTATTTTCTGTTTTTATTCAAAAGGACAAAATGAAAGTTTAAAGCTTAGATTGGCACTCATTCTATCTTAAACTTAGGAACCGCTTGCTTTATGGTCACTAGTTGGCTGATCACCAATATACTTCATTTATAGCTCCATTGTTTTGGATAAGTCAACCTATTGCTTAATGCATTCTTGCATTTGCTCCTATTAATGTAGTAGTTTTCTTTGCCTGATTCCTGCTTTTCCAGATATGAAACTGGAGACCACGTGGGTGTTTATGCTGAGAATAGTGATGAAACTGTTGAAGCAGCAGCAAAGTTGTTGGGTCAACCTCTAGATTTGCTATTTTCTATCCATGCTGACAAAGATGGGGGGTCATTGCCACCTCCTTTCCCTGGCCCTTGCACCCTTCGCACTGCACTTGCACATTACGCAGACCTACTGAATCCTCCTCGAAAGGTGGGAGTATTTTCTATTCTCCAATTCTGACAATTTTTCTTCTTTCGTATCTGAGATATGTGACTTGAATAATTGTATTTCACTTTTTTTTTAATCAGAATATCATATTCTAATTTTTTGCATTTTCAGGCTGCTTTAATTGCTTTGGCTGCTCATGCAGTTGAACCTATTGAAGTGGAAAGGCTTAAATTCTTGTCATCACCTCAGGGGAAGGTAAGCAAGTCTCTTTTGACCTTTCTCAGCTTTTTTCTTTTGTTTATTTATTTTTTCCTTCTAAAAGAATCTGAAATTAAGTTTGCCTGGTTGACTATATTGGCGACTCATCTGGATCTCTGTTCTCTATTCAACATTTTATCCTTCAATTTTATGTTTCCATTCATGTCTATAGTTCTTCTTGTCCAGGATGATTACTCACAATGGATTGTTGCAAGTCAAAGAAGCCTTCTTGAGGTAATGGCTGAGTTTCCATCAGCAAAACCTCCGCTTGGTGTATTTTTTGCTGCAGTTGCCCCTCGCTTGCAGCCACGTTACTATTCTATATCGTCCTCCCCCAGGTGTGTTTTCCATTTTATTTATGATAGTTGACAGGATTTTTTCCTAGTTTGTAGATCTTTCAAATTTTGATTCCTTGCTTTTCGACAGATTTGCTCCAAATAGGGTTCATGTGACTAGTGCATTAGTTTATGGTCCTAGTCCCACAGGCCGAATTCACAAAGGGGTGTGTTCAACTTGGATGAAGGTATGAATCAAGCCGCCTTAGTTTTTCTCATTATTGTATATATGTTTTACTTTTTTCTTTGCAATTCCTACTGTTTTCTCTCTCTAACCTCTTTCGTCTATATTAGCATTTAACATCATCTGGGTGTATCAACCTAAACAGAATGCAGTTCCTCTTGAGAAAAGCCAGGATTGTAGCTCAGCTCCTATTTTTATCAGGACATCTAATTTTAAGTTACCAGCCAACCCTTCAGTTCCAATTGTCATGGTGGGACCGGGTACTGGTTTGGCACCTTTCAGAGGATTTCTTCAGGTTCGGATCGGACTCTGTGATTTGTAGGTTTCATTTATTGATAGGAGAAGCAATCAACTTAAAGATAAGTTTTCCAGGAAAGATTGGCCCTGAAAGAAAATGGAGTTCAACTTGGTCCTGCACTACTGTTCTTTGGATGTAGAAACCGCAGAATGGTAACTTGCTACATGCACTCTTGAGAGCAATAATCTTTTGTGCATACCTGGAGCCTCTAGTGCAGGTTTTTCTAACTTGATTCTTGCTTGTAGGATTTTATTTACGAGGATGAGCTCAACGATTTTGTCTGTCGAGGTGTGATATCTGAGCTGATTGTTGCCTTTTCACGAGAGGGGCCACAGAAGGAGTATGTTCAACATAAGATGAAGGAAAAAGTAAGTGTTAGGAAGTCGCAAGGTTAGCTTGCGAATTCCTGAGATTATGAATATTGCTTCATTTAGATAGACGTGAATTTCAAATCAAAGAGCTAGTATTTAATTTCAACAAAAATATAAGATGTTTAGGTATATGTAACTTGTTAAAGTAGAGTCTCAGGTGGATTAGAGTTAGAAAAGACATATTTCTTATATAATTACAATCCTTAGCGTAAAAGATTTCGAGTCACTCCTATTAAATTGTTATTTCAAATCCATAATGATAGAGCTCCTAAATACAATGTTGAAATTATACACGACCTATCATATCAAGTCCCTCCATTTGAAATCCACATCTATCCAAATGGAGCCTAAGATTCATTGTTCATTAATCTTATTGATATGCAGGCAGCACAAATTTGGAGTTTGATCTCTCAGGGGGGATATCTGTATGTCTGTGGTGATGCAAAGGGTATGGCCAGAGATGTCCATCGAATGTTGCATACCATTGTCGAAGAGCAGGTATGAAAGTTCTCTCTCTCTCTCTCTCTCTCTCTCTCAATATGTGCAAATTTCAGTTAAAAAATTGTGTAACTTTCAGTTTAGCATAAATTTTGTCTTTTGTAAACCCTTCACAACGTGATCTTTTTTTTCTTTCCAATCACTGCCTTGTCTATATCATTTACTTGTTTAGGTTTCAGACTAAAACCATAAGCCCTCTTTCATGTTTACTTGTTACAACTATGGGACAGAACTCTAGTCATTGGATGTCAACCACAAAACATGAAGGGAGGGTTTGAATTATAGTTTCACAAGACCACAATGGACTTGATTGCAAAACAAAACTATAATTTTGAACCTTAAAGGTGAACTTGATCTGTTGCCAATCATCCGTGCTAATGTATGCTTGGTTTCTTGGTCGTACTGCATTTCTTTCCCCAACCATGGGCAAGCTTGTGGCCATTCTTATAATTATTTGTGTTACACATTTGTCCTACATCGAGTCTCTGAGTTACCAAAACTGGGCCCCAAATAATTTAGAGACCTCACCATCTACAGCCCCTTATTAGTTTTAGGTTGGAGGTGTCCAAAATTCTAACTTGATAATAGGGTCCTATGTACATGGACTCGGGTATGGGTATTGGGTACGGGTGTGTGGCCAAGTGTCAGACATTCCTAAGCTTAAATCTTACGATACTGGATAAGTGTCCAATATTGGGTACGGGTACGAGTATAGGGATACATCTTGAAAACATAATTGTATTATATATTGTATAATATTCTCAAATAACGTGTCGTTAATTATCAAGAAATGTACTTGAAATCAAATGGGTTAAAGGAAAAATATAGACTAGAAGAGTCCATATAACATAGTTAGGGCCCAGTCTTGTGTGGTTTCGCAGGCCTAATCTCCGCCCCCCGATCCTTTTCCTTCCTTTTGATCATTTCTCCATATATATACTTTAACACCAGAATTGTATTTTGCTTCCTTACATGATATTTTAAAGTCGAATAAATATTTAGGATAATAACTAGGTGAGAGCTGCTGCCTTTTCGATATAGGATGCTGAAGTCATGATATTAATATTATAGATACGGCTAGGCCTGGAGCATCAACGACAGGGTGGAATATGATATTTTTAATCAGTGTTATAATACATACTAGGCATGGCCATAAGCATAGGCGGGCAAAACCGTTGCTTAGGGCCCCCTAAATTTTGCTAAAATATATGACCCCGGGTTTGGTATATCCTATATATGCATTAGGCCCAAATAAAAGTATTCCTGGTAGATTTTTATGAAATGAAGAGTCCAATTGAAGTCGAAAGTCGAGCGTGAATAGAAACCAAAAATACAATTAAAAGTCTTGAACAAAATTAGATTGAAATTTCAAATTGTTTAAAAGTGGAAAGATTTTTTAGAAGGGACAGTTGTTTCCTAAATTCATGAATTGTTTATAATATTGTTGACTGTATCGGATATAGTTGCTTCTAACAAGAGAAACTTTTCAGAGTTAGAAGTATATGAAATATTACCTTCTATCAAACATGTCACAAAAATATCAAATGTAATAGCATGTCAATGAAAAAATTATGTTTAGTAAGTTAGATATCAGCTTAATTAATGATTTTTCTGCTAAACATGTGAGAGAGTACCGTTTAAGTGATATCTAGCTACTGTTGATTTAGTTTAGTTTGACATTACAACTTTAGATGTTTTTTGGTGTAATTTTTTTTATCTTGTTGTAAATCAAGTTTTAGTGGGCCCATCTTTATAGCTCGGCTAGGGCGGAATAAAACTCAGCGCCAACGCTGATACATACTTTTCTTTTTATTTCTGAAAATCTTTGTATTGGGTCAATTTCAGGAAAATGTTGAATCCACGAAGGCAGAGGCCGTTGTGAAGAAACTCCAAATGGAAGGACGGTATCTTAGGGATGTATGGTGATCAATTCTAAGCTCTCTCTGAGGCGCCACATCCTTGGCAGGCGTTGAGGTGGATTCGTTTTTCTATTCTTCAATATGGGATCATTATTTTAGCTAACTTTTTTTTTCGAATTTTTTTCGTCTGAACTTTTTTTAGTTTTTAATCACAATTTTTACTTTCTTGGGTCCACTTGACGAGAGGAACTGAAAAATTAAAAATTCTTGATCAAATTTCAAAAGAATTCTACTAATGACAAAAAAAGCTCAGGTTTTAGTGAAAATTAGTTTTTATATTTTGTCATTAGTGGACTTTTTTCACAATTTGATTAAATTATTTCAATTTTTAAGTTCGTCTAGACTAGGACCACCTAAGAAGTAAAAAAATTGAACAAAATTTGAAAAACGTCCACGATCGACACAAGGGTTTGAAAAAAAAACCCTGCTAAATTAGTGATCCCAAACTGTCCGCCCACCTCTCCGCTATTCTGGAGCCTACAGTCGTTTCAATTTTGATACGATAGGTGTTTGTTTAATCTTTTATATGACAAACTAATATAGTTTATTTTCTATTTATGTAACTGTTTTATTCGATATATTTGCATAGAAAAACATCATAAGCAGCTAGTTGGAAGAACATTGGATCGCTTAAATTGGTTTGTATAAGTTATAGAAATGAAGAGAAGTTAGAAACTTAGAATAAAGCTGGTGTTTCTTCATGTTTGGGAACAACTGTAGAGTTGTGTTCTTCCCTGAATCGTCTAGTCCGGCCGGTGGGCCCACCGCGGTCCCCGTGTTGATGATACAAGTCTGTTTCCCTGTGCGTGATCTTCTATGAAAAGAAATCAGATTGATCGGATGATTATAAGACAGTGGTTTCATGACATTTGTTTGCAAAAAATGGAACCATTGTGGGTAGGTCGGAAAAAAACTGTTTACACGATTTTGTTGTTCATGGAAGATTTACATGCAGGGGTGGGGAGCTGGAAGCCTGGTTATGACACTCAATTGCACACTAACCCAGAATCCAGGTGTTGTTTGATTAAGATAGCAGAACGGTAACAGACAACAAATTAGTTTGGATTCTAGGATAATGTTGTTAATTAAAAAAAATAGCAGAACAGTAGTTTTACCGTTATGAAAGTCAAAATTAACGTGTAACAACGCACCTGCTGAATCAATTAGCCCCGAATATAATGGTGCTAAAGCTTGCTATCAATATCAGGCTGCCGAGGCAAGGGCCAGGCCTCAATGTGTTGGATGGCACCGCCACCGCTGCAACTTGTGATCAGCCCATGGGTCTGGACTGGACGGTCCGGTTCACCTGGGGGAAATACAACTTGTGCGGGTTGGCTAGTTATTTGTTCAACAATCAAAGTACCCTGCGGGTTTTAGATTTTGGGTCATCTTTATGCTGCATGCAGTTGGAGCTGGTTGTCATGAATACCTGACCCTATTATACGCACACTGAAAGGAGACACATATTCTCTTGGGCTGTGTTTGGATTAATAATTTAGTGAGAAAAAACGAAAAATATTCAATGGTTTTTAACGGTTAGATCCTCTAATTTATTTTTTTTCATTTTCTTTACCCTCGTTAAATTTTTTGGATCAAAGATTTGATAATGGAAATAAAAAGGAAAGGAAAAGAAAAAAGGAAATGAAAGACTAATGGTGAAAGCAAAAGGAAATAAAATCTTTAAGTGTCAAAACAAAATTTAAAAATTATATTCAAACTAATGTAGTTTTGATACCCTAAATGAAATTTAAATTTTACATTCAAAATGACATAGTTTTAAAATATTTAAGTGTTAAAACGATGTAGTTTAGAATTTAAGGAGGACAATTTCAAGGAGAGGATTTGTACTCAAATTTCTCACCCATAAACCCAATCGTACACACTCTATAAAACCCTCTAAAGCAACCGTTGCAATGATTGTAATCCTCTCCGTCGTTTTACGTAATAAATATAAATAAATTTTAAAATGAATGATTCCTGTAGAAAAATTATAATTCACTTATTATTTGATAAATATAAAAATATTATCAACAATGTTACTAAATAATTTAATTTTTAGATTATTTTCGTATTTAGTATATTTTTTTAATATTTTTGATTTATTTTTTACTTTTTCAATTTGAGTTGATTATAAGAATCGAAAATTAAAATTATTATTATTATTATTAAAAAAACATTAAAATTCATATTCATTCAAAATAGAATATTTTTATTTTTATTTTTATTTTTATTTTTTTTAAAAAAAATAGACCTATCCTCTTGGGGCGAGCTACCATGGTCCATAGCCACGGCGGAGAAGCTTCCAGCGCGGAAGAGAAGGAAACACTTATTCGAAAACCTAATGTTGGGTAGGTTTTTAAACTCTCTCTCTCTGAAATCATGTTGATCAATCTGTCTGTTGCAATTTTTTTTTTGTCTTTCGTTAGCTACTATGACACACCGGCTAGTAAAGGCACCCAATCTACTTGTTAAATTCGGGAAGCAGTCGATTCTTTGGTCGATTTAGATGATATGGCAAGAATCGCAAGAAGAACCATGTATGTGGTGGGGGCCAATCTTGTTAGACAATTTTCTTTGATTCCGGTTATTAATGGAAACGATGTAAATTCCCTCGCTTTGGAAACGTCAAATCCGGGGATTGTGCTTGGATGACGTATAGACCAATGATTTGAAATCAAGGCCTTGAATTTCAAGAATAAAATGAAGGGATTTTAAATAATTTCCAAATAGGTGTTGTTTGACAAATTCCACCTCCCAATCTATCATAACTTCATTTCCAACACTTCAACCTCCTCCTCTCTCTCACCAAGATGTGTTAATTGAAATCTTTTAAAAAAAATGCATTCAAATGGAGGTTTTGAAATTCATGTGTCCAAACAGAGCCTTAGGAGATTGAAGGTGGAGTTCGGTTGGACAGGACATGCAATGTATCCGAACTCGTTTGGGGATGCACTGACATTTGAACAGATTAAAAATCTTGCAATTGAGGCCGAGGTTTGTGTAAGTATACCGTATGGCCATGCCCAACCAAATCAAATAGAACAGCAAAAGCAAGAGGCTGCATACAAACCACTTACTGGATTCCAACTAGCAGAGGTTGAGATGGACACTTTAGAAGCCAATGTAAGAGAGGGAAGAGAAGAATTTTATAAGGCTGGTGCTCGTCTTCTTAATATGGATGCTATTCCGATGGTCAATCAAGCTGACTTAGAAGCTATTGCGAGGTTGGTCGAGGAGTTTGATTGGAGCGGACTCCCAGTGTATCCTCTGAATCCCAATCCGTTCCAAGATGCATTGACATTGAATCAAGACAGAGACCTTGCAAATGGAATTCTGGTATTTTTTTCGGTCGAACCCATCATTGTTTTTTTTTTGTTGGGGAACATTGTAATCCATCGTAGCTCTGAGAAAGGAAAGTTTTCCTAAATCTAATCAAATGCGACTCTAATTTGAATCTTGTGTTATATGCTTTGTATGCGAGGAATTCTTGTCTTCTGCCTCAGGTGTTTTATGCTCTGCAATACAGTAAATACGTGTATATTGGAATTAGTATATGAACTTCTTTCACTTCTGTCATCATCATAAGTTCAGTAATCATTTTTATTTGCTATGTTTATGGTTTGTTGTCTATGCTATTTTTAAAAGTTTTAGCCATGCATAATTAAATAATAATTATTTTTTGAATCCCTTATACTGCTTCTGAAGGGCAATTCATACTAGGAACTTGTAGAAGTTTTGGAATTATGGCCTTATGGCCTTGATTAAAGTTTTGGATTTGTTGAAGTCTGTACTTTTCATACTGAGCAATAGAATCATTGTATTAATATTTAGAAATACAGGACACTCTCTGAAGACTAAAACATGGCAAGGTAAAAAGGCTGAAAAAAAAGGAAAGAAAACCTAAACTTCAGTGAAAGACATAATTTGAACTTGTGCGACAATTAGGAAACCTATATTTGTATCTTACTTGGCAGAAGCATTGTGTATTCGTATTTAGAAAGTAAGAGAAAGACGTGCATTTACCAGTACAATACACAATCACCTCATCAATTGATCAATTGTACGTTTATTCAGTTTGATCAATTATACGTTTTTCCCGCAG
>CM018897.1:4306311-4311311 GCA_009663005.1 Actinidia chinensis | reverse complement strand
AACCCCTCTCGCTTGAACTGGTACCAAAAGATCATCAAGGCAATTGTTGAGGTCGAAATGAACAACATTCTCTTCGGCTTTGACAATAGAGCTTTGATCCGAAGCCTTGTCTCTCTTAGCTTCCCCTTCCATTGTCGTGTTTTCGTTTTCTTTGAATCTTCTTTCGGGATTGGCATTTGGAACCTCTCTCACTTTAACTGGTACCAAAAGATCATCAACACGACTGCTTGGTTTGGACGTGACAAAGTTGTAATCCTCAGTTATGACATCTTTCTTCGCTTTCTCTCCCATGATCACATTTTGAGAGATTGATGAATCATGATCAGGACCCATCATAGCTTCATTTACTTTGAAACCCTTTTCTGGTTTGGCATCTGAAACAGCTCCCACTTGATCTTTACAGCAAAAATCACCAAAGAAATTGCTCGGTTTCTGCTCCATTACATTAATTTTTGGTTTGCCTTCTGTTTTGACACCTTCTGAGATCTTTAAATCGTTGTGTGGAGATGCAAGCTCTTCGTGTAACTGCTCAACCTCCTCGTCCTGCTTCACAGTCTGCAGTTTCTCTGAGAGATGATCGGTGCTGAAACTTGCTTCAGTGAAATGGATGTGGAGACTTCTGTTTTGGGAAGTGACATTCCGGTTGAAATTTTGGATTCTAAGTAGTTCTTGCTCCAACTCTATAATCTTGTTGCTCTTACTGTCCGACCCCTCGATCAAAGCCTCTTTATCCTCCTCTAGGCTTCGAACATTTGCTTGAAGTTCATCCGTCTCCGATCTTAATCTCTTCACCAAGGCAGTCTGGGAAGAAACTGCAGTTTCCAGAGTAATAACCTTGTCAACTAGGTCATCAATCTTCTCTGCCAATTCAGACATCGTGAGTGATGGATTAGAATTCGCTTGTAACTGTTCTTCGATCTTTGACCTTAACAATTCCAAGTCATCCCTCTCTTGTTCGACCAAGTCCTTTTGTTCTGTGCCTGCTCTAATGAACTCAAGATTCTCGGGGAGGTCTTTCCTGTTTGGTTGGTGAGAAAAGTTTTCCTTGAGAATCTCAAGTTTTTCATGGACTTCCTTAATCCTTTGGTACTCCATTCTAGCCTCTTCATCCGATTTCTGCTGTTTCTCTTGTAGATGAATCAAAGTCTCTTGACACGATTTCAAGGCTACGGCTGCCATCAGTGTTCGGGCTTCATTGTCCTCGATAAACGTGCCAATCCCGAACTTGTCTTGTAAGCTGTTAACTTTGGCCTGCATTTCTGTAACCTGCTTTTCAATATCCCAGTACTTTGCAACCCCACTCTCATACAAGCTCTTCACAAACTCCTTTTCGGTTTGAAGCCCCAAAATCTTCTTTTGAAGCTTGTCGATTTCTTCAAGTGCTTCTCCTTTGCTTATCCCCGAAGTTGCAGCTGAAGTAGTGGTATCAGGAAGACTCATTTTTATCAGTCCCTTTTTCGACATCAATCTAGCTGGGGCCTTGGATGGAATTTTGGTGGTTTGGGGGATGTTTAACTTTGGGGCAGCCGGTAAATTCTTCTTGTCTGGTTTGGAATCACCGGAAAAAGTAGTTGTCTGTGGGAAATTTTCTTCATCTTCGTCGTCCATTGCAAGCTGTACTTGCTCGGGGTAAACTGTGGCGATGGTACGATTCGCGGTCTGCAAGTCTCTTGATAGGTGATCGTATCTCTCTGCCAGAGCTCGGTATCCCCGGAATGAGTCTTCCACAAAGTTCACTATCTCCAGCCTCTTACGGTAGTACATTTCTGCTCTCTGGGCAAAGGAGTCCCCGTCCTCCTCGATGATTTTGAGTATGTATTCTACCTTCTCCTCCATATCTGTAATTTTCACAAATTCAAATCAATGATCAGTTTTTCTTTATATTATTGTACATCAACCTATCAGTTTTATGTAGGGCAATAATCGAGCTGAGTCAAGCCCGGTGTTGAATTGTTCAAGTTTGTTTAGAAAACATAACGAGCTGCAGTGGAATTGATCACGAGCTAAATTCATAAATTATTGAGGTGATTTCAGGTTGCTAGGTTTTTCTTTTTATACATAATAAAACTATCGAGCTCATATCAAGTTGAGCTCGTAAAATTAACGAGCTGATCTCAAACGAGCTTATACCAAGCTGAACACGAACACGATTGGATCTCAATTAGCTTGGTTCGTTTTACTGTCATAATTCTATGTCGTAACACCTTATTAACTGCTACTGGTCTCCAAGGAAAATTGATCACTGTGCTTGATTTGAATTTTGGAAGTTCACAGATTTATTGGAGCTTCCTTGTATTCTCCATTTTAGAAAAATCATGTCAACTTGAAAAATACATTTTTAGAGAGAGAGAGAAACTTTTAATCGACATTTTCCGAGGGACGAAAATCGGAAAACCAAGAGAAAAAGTTGTCATTTTAGGCATTTCATATGCTGCTTTTGTGACCTAATGGCGGAAAATTAGGGTTTCTTGCCATCAAATGAGATTCTAGATTAATTAAACATCATCTGAAGCTTTATTGATTCAATTCCAACCTCAAATATGTTGTGTTATGCATACAATTATACATATATAAATGGCTGTATATGTAGTGATGAATTCATTTGTACCTTGGAGGTTTTGATCCAGCCATTTTGACTGCTTTGTCCTGATATGGCTTGCCCACCACCATGAATATGCATTCCTTGCTGCCCTGTGCAACATCCTCTCTGTCTCTCACCTCTCTTCTCTCTCTAAAATTCTGTACCCATGAAAGATTTGTGACAGGCAATCTCTAAAATAACAGAAGACATGGAACCCATAAACACACGCACAAAAAAATTGGTGAGGAATGTGTTAACAGCAGATTCTGATATAGATTAATCATAGGACACAATGCTGTGGGAATGTGCCTGATAATGGCTAGATATGGAGGGGAGAATTATTCGCCCAAAAACTAGGTGTTGCAAATATGCACAAATATATATACATATATATAGGAAAATGCCTATTCTTTCAGACATTTCGGAAAAAAAACAATTTTGCAAGAATAATATGGCGATGACATTTCGGTAATAAAAGTCATATTGATGGATTGACAATTGCGTATAAGTTTTTTGTGCTCTCTCACACATATATATATGAAAATGCTATTCTTACAAACAATTCGTACAAAAAACACTAAAATAACGGGGCAATGTCATTATAGTAATAAAAGTTATCTTAATGGACTGATGTTTTTCTTGAAAGTGAAAGGATTATATTCAGCCACATCATTCTGCGTAATTTTTTTATTTTTATATCATTACTTGTGTGTGTGCATACACACACACACACACACACATATATATATATATATATATTTGGATCCCAATCTTTGTGCATGAAAAAAATGGATATCTCCAAGTGCATGGCCTGGCATGGCCAGGTTGGTCTCCAAGAATGATGCAGGCATGTCTTTTGATTAGGTATTTATAAAAATAATAGTTTTCATAAATTACATTTCTTCATTGAAGATTTTTATCTTTATTCTTTTGTACCTATTCTCTAAATTGTTTTTATTGTTGTAAAATGACTTCTCATTCACTTGAAGCAGATAAAAATTATTATCGTAATTGTCTGATTTACAGATCCATATGTAATAGAGAACATAAAACGCAAGGGAGATAAGTGAAATTTATTCTTTGTTTATTAACGCCGTTTGGCCTCACTTTAACAAAAAGAAAGAATTTGTATATTATTTTCAAAAATTAGAAAGATTTTTATAATTTTATAAACTACATGGCAAGTTCATAAAATTTTGTCGAACAGAGAGATAAAGTAAATTTACCCAATCTTAAAATTTGTATAACACACGTACAACCATTTCAAGCTTGTGACCAATTGCTTGATAGCAATATTCTTCTTATTCTTTTGTCATTGTTCATATTTATTTGTTTCTCTAACTTTCATCTCTGTTTTATTTTTTTTCACCAAATCTTTAATCCAAATATATGATAAGAGTTTTCCTTTCGCTCCTAGGTTATTCTAAAATATTGAGAGCAAATAAGAGTGATTCTAAATCTCGTAATTCTATTGCTTGGATCAAAGAGAAATATAAACACGATTTTTGATCTCTTAATCTAGCACAAATAATATTTATAAATCAACAAGTAATCTGATCTCCCCACTACCCTCCAATAATCTTAGTTTGAGTTAGTTTTTTTTTTTTTTAAAAAAATGAAGGAAAAGTTTAAATATACTTTCCCAAAAATATAATTTTTAGTTAAGTCATTAAATTACTATGAATTATATTCTTAGTAATGAATTTTTTAAAAAATGGGATCATCTACTATAAAAATTCAATTATAGCCGTTAAACTAACCATGCCACATTTGATTCCGCTACAAAATTATTTAAAAAATATTTAATAAAAATAATCAAAAATTAAATATTAAGGAAAATTCTATCATTCTATTGCCACTTAATTGGGTAATTTTCACACATCCTTGTATTTTTGTAAATTTATATTAGGTGAAATTACCTGAATTATCGTTATATGTACATGTAATTTTAAAAGTATAAGTATTAGGGTATTTAAGTAATTTTATTTAATAAAAAATAAGTACTATTAAAGTGGAGGGCACGTGAAAAATTTCAAAAATTTTAGGCTTAATTCTCAGACACCCCCAAACCAATTATTTAAAAGTTAAATTATATTAACTCCCTTTACTATTTAATTATATCATTTACATCCTTTTCATTATTAATTCGGGTGAAATAATAATAAAAATTGATCACATTTTATCCATGTGATTCAATTATATGCTTTTATATTCAAAATATTCTTATTTTTTTTGTGAAAAATAAGTCAACACTTTATATAAATGCTTATTAATAAGAGTTTAATTTATTTCTACAATAACTGCATAATGCTTTATATGGAGTATTGATTTATTTTTTATAATAAAATAATAATATTTTGGAAAATAAAAGAATTTAATTGAAATACGTGAATAACATGTGATCGATTTCTATCACTCA
>CM018897.1:4291311-4296311 GCA_009663005.1 Actinidia chinensis | reverse complement strand
TCCACATTTAGATCCTTGGGCTCTAAGAACATCTTCTTGAGTGAAAGGTGCTTCCATCCAATCAACTTTCTCAAGAGTAATACCAGCAAGGGCCATCTATCTAATTGATGATGCTATCCCTCTCTCTCTTTAAACAAACCCTCATAGAAAGTTAGCAATTCCATTCCTGATGTTGGATTTTTATTAGAGGGTCCTACCATCAATATACACCTCACTGATGACATTGCTCCTGCTGTGAACATTCACCATCCTATGGTAAAAACTGACTATTTCAATGGTGCTCATGCTGTAGGAATCTAGCACTCTAGTCTTAAGAACTTCGTATACCAAACTCCTTGTTCCATTTCTTCAAATCTTCTTTAGAAGCTACAGCTGCACAGCTTCTTATTAAGTAATAAGCTAGGATTGCCCTTCATTTGATAACCTGTCTACCCCTCCACTCTCACGTTCTCTATGCTGTTTATACTCCTTTTCGTTTACTCAATTTTCTTTTCTGTATTTTTAGCTTCCATTAAATGTAGTTGTGTTAGCAGAATTGAGCTAGTAGAGGATCTTGTGTGTGCACCATAGGCTGTAATGTCTTTTTACCTTTTTTTTCACCTTGTAGCACTTTCAAGTTCAGACAGGTCAGTCATTGCACATTTAAGTCCTCTGTTAAACAATACATTGCTAACCTGCTTTTTGGACTTAAAGCTTAAAACAACAGCTTTTGAGCTGTTTAACTGTTTTATGTGTGCAGATGTTTTAAGTTGAGTAATAACTGCTTAACAATAATCCTTTTCTTCCACGCGGCCATGAGAGAGAAGAATATTACAAGGAGAAGTGCAAAGGACAGGGTAATATCCCTCAATAAACCATAAGTGACCCGCAAGATCCCATATTCTCTAGGGTGTAAAAGTAATCTCTAAGGCATTCTTACAAAAGTATTGCCCTTTCTATAGAATTGGTCTTTATGTTATCTTATCCAACTCCCCATCTAATGATTGAGGTGGCAGATCCCGTGAATAGACACTATCCAGGTCAAGGAATTTTATCAGAATGGGACATGTTGAATGGTGAGAACTTTAAAGAGGCTCTCCTTTTAAGGAGACTTGATTACCGCGTTGACAACCCAAGCTTTTGGATTTTTACTTTACATTATACCTTCCTACTAATTAGGGGCAGAACCAGAATTTAGGTTTAGTAGGGTCAAAATTGTCAGAACTTATGTCCAGCGAGGTCAAAATTGTCAGAACTTATGTTCAATTAGGTCAAAATTGTAGAATTTATAGAGCAAATTATTAATTTTTTGTGGGGTCAAAATTGTCAGAACTTAAATATAACGAGGTCAAAATTGTCATAACTTATGTTTAGCGGGGGTCAAAATTGTAGAATTTATAGAATTTAGGACAAATTATTAATTTTTTGTGGGGTCAAAATTGTATTTATGATAAATTATATTAGGGATAGTAGTGTAACTTTTTTTTCCCACTGGGGTCAATTGACCCCATTTGCCCTAGTGTGGGTCCGCCCATGCTACTAATAGTGGTTAATGCAAATTTCTGTACATTCAGTAAATGCATAATGTTATAGGGGTATTTTGGAAGAGTGATCACATTTACGTCTTTTTTTAGGCATCACTCCTCACATTTTTACAGATTTAATGCTTATTGTTTTTGATAAGTAGCAATATTGTTTATTGTTTAGGGTGATTTGGGGAATGGAAGAGGTTGATTCTTTGAACTCTCTATATTGACTAAGATTAAAGGACATGTAAATATGGATAAGACTAATTGATAGGGAGTAGAAGTCCTAGGCATGGTTAGAAGTCTTAGTCTTGGAATAGACTGGATGCATGTAAAATTTGCAATGGTGTCTGACAAAAATAAAACCCATTGATGGAGGGTTAGATAGGCAATAACTCGTCTTAATTCGTGGACATATGTTATAATTTTTTTGACAAGTCATAAGCTCTCTGATAATTCTATTTACCAATTGTATGATAAATATCCAAATGGTTTAAAAATATGTATATAGTACTGCAAGCTGATTAGGGAAATAACTATTATCGTAATCTTGCAACTATTGCTAGTGTCCTTGCCATTTCTCTTAGCGTTGCACTTCACTTTCTCAAAGTCGTGCTCATTTTCTTCTTGTACTTTATTTTGCTTCTCATTATGATCGTTGATGTGTCAGTCCATACCTCCATTTAATTTCCTATTTGTTCTTGTAAGTTTCTCTTCTTTTTTTTTACCCCTTCTTTCTTCTATTCCTTTTCTATCTCCAGCTTGTAAGTGGTACAGTAATGAGTTGATTTTGGTGGTTAATCTTTTCACACTTTGTTCTGAATACAGTTACTTATGGGAGGAGTGGAGAGAGAGGCAAAAGGAGGCGTCTGAAGATATTTCCTCAAAATTTTTCAATTTGAGATTTGTCCCACTTGAGGTATTGTGTCTACACTCAGCTAATATGTGGCATCTAATTTTGAGTGTGAATTCAATAGAGAATCATTACATGAGCAGTGTTGGATAGTGAGATAAAATATTCTAGTTTTTTTATGGGTTTTTTTTATAGTCACTGTTTTTCTCCCGTTATTTTCATAAACTATAATTCATAAATAGTTCCTTATAAAAACATATGATAGGGAAGAATTTCTTTGTGTGTTACATTATCTTATAATTTATATCGTCCTTCAAAAGAAACTTTGAAAGTTGAGGAAGGAAATTGCTGAAACGGCAGGAGTATAGATATTAGCCACTGGTATAATGCGATCTAAAGTTTGGGAGACAAATTTTATTTATATTAGTTGTTTTTTTTCCTCAAGCATCCGACAACTACATGGTGATTGTAAGGTTTATCGTATTTTGATATGTATTTTAGGGACGTGGCAAGAGTAAATGAATGAATGAATATCTTACTGTTTATTTAAAGTTGTCTAGGATAGATTTGCGTCTCGTTTTTCCTATTTTCATAATATATTTCACTTATTAAGTATGGCTAACAGAACATGATTAGTCTTTTCTAAATTACAATGGCTGAATCTTATTGACAAAAACAGAAATAAGTTATTTTGAGCGATTCTTGACTCATGGGTTATCTGATTGTGGATTTTGTTGCTGATGATGAGAATAAGAAACTTTTTGGAGTTGCTGGTTAAACTTGTGCTTTGTTGTCATCTCACTTAGCATACATAATTTATTGTGAGACAACAATGGCTGGTGTTTTCAGTAGCATCATGCTGCTGATCCAAATTTCTATAGAATCATGATCCACAAGATAGCATCAGGATATTCATTTGTGATATAGGGATACGCGTCCTTCTCTTGGACTTTTGGTCTTTAAGTTTTAGTCATGCATATTTTTGGTGGTGTTAAAGAGCCCTTTCGTGATATAATGATGAAAGATGGGAGCCAAGTGTGCAAATACAGGTTGGTCTTTTGGTCTTAAACTTGCGTTGTTAGGGGCTAGATCCATTTTTGACTATATAGTAAGTGATGTAATTCTATAAGATATCTATGCTTATCCAATCTTCTCTTGGTATCATATCTTGATCTTTTGGCTCTGATCTAGCTGAAAGGTGTTTTAGCAATGATTCAAATATATCTTTCTAGGCCTTCTTTTATATATATATATAATTATTTGCAGAGAGTTTCTTATGGTGAGTGGATAAATAATTATATAAAATGAAAAAAGTTTATCGAAGCAAAGACATGATGCTTGCGTCTACTGTTTTGATTTATTGGATACTTGGTAAATGCATAATTAGCAGAAGAGGGATGCATGGAGCTGGATGAAACATTGCATTTAGACTGTTATGTTGTAATTTCTCATTGAAGACTATTCCAAAGTACAGTATGTTCAGTTGATATAATTAGGAGTATTCCAATCGACCGTCAATGGAGTTTTCCAAAGCAGCAAAGAAGAAAGTGGTTCTAGCAATTGGAGAATTTTTATTTCTTTTTACGATTTACCTTCTTATGGTCACATAGCTACAAGAACGAATATCAGAAAGTTTAAAGTGAGTGCAATATGTACAAAAAAAGAAAAAGAAAAAAGAAAAGTACTCACACCATGATATCTAGCCTCAGCAAAAAATTGAGATTGAGAAACTTAATTAAGAGATTCTTGGTTCTATGGAAATCAGCCAGAATCCAGATGAAAACGTATGCATTTATCTGGTACAGGAACACTAGAAATTGAACAATCACTAATATAGCTTAGTAATGTCTGTATTTTTCTAACATTGCTTAAATATTAGATCTGTCATTCTAACATTGGACCTACTCTCTCTCTCTCTCTCTCTCTTCTGGGTTGGGAGTAGTGAGTGCAAGGTTGTTCTTATGTTTACTATACGCTTCGTGCAGCTACCACAGCAGCAGAATTCATTTGATTGTGGCCTCTTCTTGCTCCACTATGCGGAACGCTTTTTGAAGGATGCTCCTCTTAACTTCAGTCCATTTGAAATAACAATGTTCTCCAACTTTGTAAGTTTCTCGTACTCGGTCGCTTAATTTGACCAGTTTCTCATTTTTTGTGTTAGTACTTTGGTTTATATGCTTCACTTTTGTTAAGTAGGGATTGCATGATTCCAAAAGTGATTCTATGTTGTCTGTTTGTCACTGAGATTGTTCAGAGCTCTGGGTCTGGTAGTCTTGTCTATAGATGCGAGATGGAGTATTCCATATCCTTGATGGATTCCTTGGCTGTAAGGGGGTTTAGAATTGGGCATCTGAGTGTTAGAGAAGGGAAGTATTTAGTATATATACATATATGTATATGCAGTAGAGCTGTGGATTTTCTGTTCTTTGATTTATCTGGAAGGAGTAAAATGTAGACTATTTTAGGACCTCAAGTTTCGTATGTTTAAGTTGGAGAAAATTGTTTTGAATGTTTGTATTATTGATCCTTCTTTTTGGATAGGATGGTCCCATCGCCTTCTTTATTTACATTTTGACTTTTTGGCCTAAGCAGCCTTTTAATTTTGCTAACTATTGTGGTTGGCTTTAGTTTTTTGTCAAAGA
>CM018897.1:4281311-4286311 GCA_009663005.1 Actinidia chinensis | reverse complement strand
AAAAAATGGAAACGGTCTATATGGACTTGTTATTTATTTATTTTTAAAAAATCGATACTAAATTATTAAAATTGTGGAACCGAATCAATTAATCCGGTTCGATCTAGTATGGTTCTAACGATTTTTTGTACACCCCTATTGAACACCAATTTACACAAGCGGCAAATATGGTTATTGTTTGATAAAGGAAGTTGGAACTGATTGTTACAATTTAATGAAGAGATTGATATGAATTTAAAATTAAAAAAAATAATATTTGATAATAATTTAAGTGATGAATATTATACACGTTTTTGATATATACAAGAATTTTAAAATCTGAAATTAGTATTTTTTAATTTTTCATGTTTCAAAATTTATGTTATGGTGTTAAGGTGGTGGTGGTGGTCGTCGGTGATTAAAGGGTGGCTAAGGCAATAGTGGGGTAGTGGCGGCCAGGGGCGGATGGAAAGCTGGGAAAGTAAAGATGGAAAAGTGGGGTTAATTAACTTCATTAAAAAAAAATTACACTGTTAGATTTTAAATATTTTTAATGAATATATTTTTGACCCCACAATTTTGATTATAACTATAATTTTGACATCATAAAAAATAATAATTTATTTAAAAATATATTATAAATATAATTTTAATCTTATAAAAAATTATTTTTATGAGTTTAACCCCACTAAAATTATATTCTAGTTCCGCTCCTAGTGGCGGGGTGGCGGCGCTGGTTGTAGCGTGGAGTGGTGTTATGATCTATAGTTGTGCGGTGGTGGTGAAAGTGCCAAGCGCGTCATGTTTGAAAATTAAAACACGTGTTATGACTGTAACAAACTTCACCGCCGCGACTCGATGAACCGAAAAAGACACACTTTACCTACCTGCGCACGTTAGGGAACACCGCCTCCAGCACACCACGTAAGACATTCGGCACACAAACAGTGAACCTGTCCAAAACAGTGCTATTTGATTTGATCACGCAACAGTACGCAAAACGAACACCCCCTGCGCAAGTTGTCACCACCCCCTCCATGTCCAGGTCTCTCTCTCTCTCTCTCTCTCTCTCCTCCATAACAGAACCAGGCTTCCACAAAGGGTAATTCTTGATCGTGTTGAACCAATTTTTCGTTTTATCATTGGGCATTTGGAAATTTTTTCGTTCGTAAATTTGGAAATTTAGTTTTTTTGGGGGGGGGGGTTTGTTAGCCATTACTTTGATTCTAGGGTTACGAACAAGAATTGCGAGGTTGTGGAGTTGTGATTTGACAAGTACCGAGCTTTTGTTTGGTTGCTGAGAAAGTGTATGGAAAGAAAATCAAATTTTATAATGCATTTTGTAAATTTATGTATGCACGTATTCGAATTAATAAGGGTTTAAGAATTGTTGAACTTCTACGCTATGAGGGTGAAACGACTCATTTGGTACTTGAGTTGATAATTTTTTTTTTGAATTTTTTTTATATGCATGGAATTTCTTGCATGTTTTATTTTCTGTGCAATACAAGAGAGTTGATATTTGATTTATTCAAGATTACAGTTTTGTAGTAGGGGATCGATTTTTTTTGGGTGAAGTTAGTGTTTGACCAATTTGTTGTAGACATAGATCAAATCTTTCAGGCGTATGGCCCTAGAAAATGCATCAATGCATACAAACAGATGTATTGTACTGAAAATTTAGCACGGGCACCTTGTGCTTTGTCCTTGTTTCTCTTCTTTTTCCGTAATAAGAGTTGTGCTATTATTTTGTTGTGAAGGTAAGTGTGATATAGAGGTGTCACATGCGCCATTGTGGCCCATTTATTTATGTGCTTCGTGCCGTGCCCATTTGATAAAAAACTTGGCCTGGCTCGTGCCGCTGTGTCATGATTTATTTTTTTTAAGAATGAGTTTAATGCATCAAAAATCTAAAATTATTTAAGATTTGCTCACATAAACGTAATGTGTCTTGCCGTGCCACGTGCCCCAAAATAGTGACCCACCCTAGCCCATGTCGTGCTTGCACTTTAACGTGTCGTGCCTATACTAGCCAGCCCGTTTGACATCTCTAGTGTGGTAAAAGATGACATGATTGTCGAGTTTTGATCACAAAGCATAGATTTCCAAGTTCAAACTGTCTGCATTGACACCCTTATTTAGTTATTTTCACTACTTTCATTTACTTAGAAACAAGTATAAATTTAGTTTAGGGTCCCTTTGCTTTTGACAAGCTAATGCTAACTTGCTTAGTTCTTCACGTCTGGTGTTAATATAGCCTTCTCTGTTGTTGTTTGATACGGTGCTGTGAACATTGGTATCATATGACATTGCCATAAAGCTAATAAACTATGGGTGTTACCCAAGATAGGCATGTAGTTGTTTGCCTATTTTCTTGTCTTTGTTTGCCCTGATTTTCTTAATTTTGACTTGATGGTGCTTTTCATGTTAATTTTGAATCTTGATATGCTCTCGGCTCCATTCTCTAAAAGGTTGAACCTCATTATTAGACTGTGCTCCTAGTTTTGTGGATGGCTCCTGAGATAGGAATTTAGTTATTGGCTATTTTTGGTTCTCTTTTCATCCCCTGAATTTTCTGTTTTCAACTTTACAGGCATTATATTTGAAGGAGTACTAATATTAATACACTCTCTGCTCCCTTTACGAGAAGATAAAAATAGGTTTGCTGTAAAGTTTGTTTGGACATTGCTATGCTACTGTACTCATAGTAGCATTTCCACCTTGACTGAAAATGGCCATTGCTGGCTCTTTGTTTCTGTCTCGTGAATTTGGAATTCATAGTGATTATGGATACAATAATCAATATAAGGTGCGTGATTTGCATGTCGAATTATACTCCTTTTCCTTGTACTTTTTTTCCTATTGCCAGTGCTGACAACTTTTGTGTTTATTTATTTATTTTGGTTATATGTTATTTCAGGGTATGATAGGGAAGGGAAACTTACATTTGTTCAGTGTCACTCTTTCATCACACGCTTTGGTATTTTTTCTTTTGAACTCAAATTCTCTCTCTCTACACGCACTCACACACACACACTTAATTACCCTCTTACAAAACCTTGTGCGTGCATAATCTATGTATATGCCATTTAAATTCATTTGTTAGAACTGTATAGTAATACAATTTGCAAGATATCTTGTCATGACCTTGTGTGTAAAGGTTTCCAGATAGTTTGTAGCATGTGAAAGTATTGTAAGATCTGATCTTCTGGTGTGTTACATTTCGAAGCTTAGTGGATCTGGTATCATACTATCATGTGGCTATATATTGATACTTTTCCAGTAGGCATTGTCAGAAGAAATGTTTTTCTACTACGTGAACTGGAAGAAAGATCTATTTAAGTAGTTATTATTTGGTTTATACTTATATACTGGTATTATATCTGTTTTGTATGAGAATCTCATTGTGCCTTGCATGTGCTCATTTGTTCATGTAACATTACTGAAGCTTTTAATTCTCTTGCGCATTAAGTTTTGAAGCATTCAAGTATGTTTCTGTATCTGCAGCGACAGGATGCTTGGAGTCACTATCTTTCAAACAGTGTTCGTGGGCGTAAAAGTTCTCGATGTTGTAAATATAATGTTTTCCAGTGCCGATCCTTTCTACTACCAAGTGGGGGCAATGGAGTTCCCATTCTGAAAACTGCTGCCACAGCACTGACTAAGTATAAAATGTGTAATCATTTTTATTTTAATTATTAATTTACTTGTAACACATTGGATTTAAATTCATTGCTATTTATTACATTGTTTGCTCGTGTTTTCGTATTTTGAGGTTTATTTGGTACCTTGCCTTGATTAATGGGGGGATCTATCTTCTTCCTCCTCCTCCTCCTCCTCCTCCTCTCTCTCTCTCTCTCTCTCTTCCGGATTTATTGGTTAAATCTGTCTTCTGCTAAACTGGTGATGTGGAGTTCATCACTGATATAATACCTTCATGGTAGATTTGTTTACCATGACCGTGCATTGTTTGTGTTTATAAGCTTAGTATAAAAAAAACTAATACAGTTCAACATTAAATGATAGATGAGGGAGATGCATCTTCATTTATTTGGTGAAGTTGATCTTGAAGTGTCGAATGTCATATTTCCAAGATATTCCTGTTCATTTTTTTATTTATTATGGCTTATGCATTTGATTAGGAAATAGGAACTCAATTAGTTTCAACTTTGTTATCTATACTGCTTCTGACCTACTGTTTTGATGCTGTCCACTTACTTGTCTTCTAAGTATGGCATGATTTCTGAAGGAGCAATTGGAGTTATCGACTGTGGTTGAATTTCTTTAACCTAAACCTTTGAATGGCAAACTGATGAAAATTTGTAATGGACATAGGAATGAATGCCATAAGCAAATTTGTCTTCGCTTCTCTCCGCCCATTAGAAACGTTTCACTTTGGTTTCTTATATATCCAACTCTTGCACTATTCTCTGGTTTTACAAGTAAACTTTAAATCTATGAGCCATTGAGTCCCCTTAATTACTGTTTTTCTGATTGGTATTGTTATTCATGTTGATTAGTTTTGTGATCTGTTATCTATAATTTCTTTTTTATTAGTGGGAGACTACTTTAAGCAAATACGTGGGCTCTAACATGCTGGGTGTCAACCAATTTGGCTTAATCTTGTTTGAGAAATTCCAACAAAGTAGGTTGAATTGTTTCAGTTTTTTTTTCTTTGTTTGCCAAAAATCAAACCCTACTGGAAGTCTTAAACCTTGGGGAAGAGAAGATGCTATAACCTTTAAAATGACAAATAAGAAGTTTTGTCCTTCTCCTTGCCCGGGTGTCATTCACTGCTGGATACATAAACTTGCAGTGGATACAGAAACTTTCAGTGATTGTATGGTCATAGGAACATATTTCTAAAATGAAGGTCAAATTCTCAATCTCCCAATCACTGTTTGGTTTTTAATTTTTTTGACACTAGTACTTTAAGATTTAACTCCCGTAAAACATCCATACTATTCAAATATTTTTTAATGTAGAAAAGATTGTTGCCAAGTGTGCCAAAAAAGAAGAAT
>CM018897.1:4266311-4268811 GCA_009663005.1 Actinidia chinensis | reverse complement strand
GAAAATGGTACAAAACCCTCACCATTGCTTGCTTAGTGCCGTTACTGTCCCCAAATTTGAATTCGAAAAAATCTTTCAAATTCAAAATGAATCGTTCAAATTCACTTGGTTACATGGATTTACATGCTCAAGTGACTATAAAATGTGAATCATTCATTTAAATTCTGAAAACTTTTCTTGACTGGAACGTTTCTCTTGCTTGAATGTGTTCACTTCGAAGAATTACATCCGGTTACGTTCTTCATTGATCCTTTTGCTGCAGCGATTGCTATTGTGTCTCTTTATTTTGAACAAGAAACAGCAATGGCTGGTTTATCATTATGCCACCGCTGAATTGATTTTCGTTCATTCATATTTTCACTTGTTGAATTTTCTTTCCTATAGATTCATCTTCTTACTTCTCCAAACAACACAACTTTAAAAGTTTGAAATTCAAAACAAGTTCCTTTTTGTGGTTTTATTTGCTTAAAAAAATGGAAAAAACATGTTTATAAGCAAGCTGACAAAGTGGGCCCATAGTCATGTAGAATAAGGCCTTGTTTGGTTCGCTATGTAATATTTTTCTTTTTCCAAACAATACATCTCAGGAGTTTTGTTAGGGACATAATATTTTATACGATGCATGGACATTGGTTATTTACATGTGGTAGTCACAGTCAGAGACTTTGTTTTTTCCATTTTCTTGAAAAAACTAAAGTGAAAATAATTGCTTAACCCATTCACCTTTAAAACCCACAGAAACGCCCCCCCCCCCCCCCCCATCTAATACAGTTTGTTATTAACAGGGAAAAAAACAAAATCAACCCTGAACTCACACCCAAATATCTCATACATACTTGTTCTTTAAAAAAATTCAATTAAAATCTATTTTGTTAAAATATTCATCAATTCAACTACCCGACGTTAACTCCCGTCAAATTAGTAACATAAGTCATTTCGTAACAGATTTTCTTGCCCAACTGGTCTTGTCAATATTTTGAAGGAAAAATTGATTATATTTTACACGTTTGGTCACGATATATACAGAATTGATGATAAAAAAGGAGAAAAAATAGATTATTGTTTTCAATTACGGTTTCTCTCTTTAATCACAAGCAAATTAGAAAAATAGAATTCGAATACTACAAATTATTAGAGTTTCACACAAAATCTATTCGTAAATCTACAATATATCAGTGATTGAAAGTGAAGGCTAATTTTTCCTGCAAAACGTTGACATCAATGGGCGAATTAATTAATTTTAAAAGATCAAGAGTTTAATTGATATTTTTTTAAAAGACGTGTGGATATGAGATATTTGAATGAAAGTTTAGGGAAACTTTTGGATTTTTCCCTCATTAACAACACCTCCGTTAGTTCATGTTAATCGAACAAATCGAACCGAAACTTGCATTACAGTCATGATCTCGCAGTTCTTTGTGCTCTCGCAGAGAGGCGACAACATCGTCTTCCGCGACTGTGAGTCTCTCTCTCTCTCTCTCTCTCTCTCTCCCCGCATACATACATATTCATATGCGCAATTATATTTTACGGATCTCATCAGGAAACAAAGTTATGCTTCCGATTTCAATACGAATCGCGATTACATTTATGTACTTTCTGCCTGAATCTGATTGTGACTATACTCTTGCGCTTACTGATCTGAATTTCCTCGCTATGTATCCTAATTTTTTCCACAATTTCACATTATTGAATGATTTCTTATTCGGAATTGATGTCTGAAGTATTTGTTAAATGACCAATCACATATATGATAGAAAAGTTTGTCAATGGTGACACTAAAAATGTTAAATTCTACAAATCCTTTGAAAAATTTACATTGCCAATAGAGATTAAACTATTTACGTATGCAGTGTAAACGTAGGGTTTACGCACATCCATCCAATCATTCATTGACACATAATGAATTTGTTCAGAACAATTAGCCAAGCTCCTTGATTTTCTCAATAAATTCATAATGTGTCAATTGTTGATTGAATGCATAACTATCTTTACGCTGCATACGTACATAACTTTATCTCTTAGCAATACCCATCACCCATTTTCAGTTAGTTGACAGACTAATAGTTTTATTTAGCAAGTTAGGGGAGAAAGACAACAATTTAATGTGATAAGAAAAGAAAAGAAAGAATGATTGTTTTTTTCTCGTCTCATCTCAGGTTTTTGGATAAGTAATAAAGACCAAATTCTATTTTTTCTTTCTTTCTTTTTTCACTAGCCTACATAATGAGAAAAGAAAAACGAAAGATTTCATGTTAGGCTACAAAAAATAACATCTTTGTTTTCGTAAATTGCGGCAGATATGTGATCTTCGCACCATTGATTCCCATTAAGCTTGAATCCTCAATGACCCCAAACAAGGTTTAAATGCATTTACTCGGTGGGGACAAACAAATTATAATGCTTCCAATAACCTAAGACTATATTTAGAATATAGGTTAGTCTTCTTGCTTCAGTGGGTTCCTGTGCTCAACTCCATATGCCATCAACTCTGAGTAGG
>CM018897.1:4241311-4256311 GCA_009663005.1 Actinidia chinensis | reverse complement strand
TTGTTGGCGGATCTGAACTTACAATGCGTGCGAAGCTGACATTTTCACAAGAATCACATGGTACAATTTTGTTAATACCTTACAAGCATTTGAGAAATAAATATCAGCTGAAAGCTTTCATTGAGTTTATTATGTAAATTTTTACTAGAGATTTAACCCAAATTTGTGCTACGATAATTGACCACGTAGGAAACATCACAAAAGAAGCTGGACCTGTGAGCATGACCTTTACAATACCAATGTATAATGCCTCAAGGCTTCAGGTAAAGATTTGTTCACTTCTCATTGTCAAAATTATTCATGGCCATTTGGTAAGTTGGGTTGGGCTTGGAACTGTAATGAGTCTAATGATCGTTATTGGCTCCATGTTTATTTCCATTTCCATGTTCAGTTCATTTGAAATGGGTAAGCGGCTTCCAAGGAATAGCTGTCCCCTCAAATGGGAGGTTAGCCATTCTTTGGCTAATTTCCCTGACAGACCCTGTTTTTTAACTTTATTCCCAAAATGGGGTCGGTTTTAATTTAATTCCGGAACCCGTGTAAAACGCTTTTTCAAAAAGCGTTTTTTGAAAAAGCGTTTTTATTTGGTATAAATACCGTATATGTGAACAGAGAAAAAACGCTTTTTCAAATAGCGTTTTTGTTAAAAACGCTATTTGAAAAAACGTTTTTGTTAAAAACGAGCGTTTAATGAAAATGCTTTTTCAAATAGCGTTTTTAACAAAAACGTAAATAAATATATAAACTGGGCATATTTATCTTGAATGAACGGGTGGTGTAGTGGTCATAAAAAGTTCCCTTAGTCTTCTCATTGGCCTAGATCCTAGATTCAAACTTTCTCAACAACAACTATTTTTTTCTTTTTACTATTTTTTAATTTATATTGTTTCCTTCTTTTTACTAATTTTTAAAATATACAATTTAATATTTTTTTCTTCTTTGTACTAATTTTTCAATTTATATTTTTTTAATTATATTTTTTTTATTATTTTTCTCTAATTTTCAATATACTTCATTTTTTTTTCTTGTTACCTATTTTTTAAATTTATATTGTTTACCTTTCTTTTTACTAATTTTTAAAATATACATTTAATATTTTTTCTTCTTTGTACTAATTTTTCAATTTATATTGTTATATAATTAAAAAAGAAAAAAATATTAACATTGAAAATTAGTACAAGAAGAAAAAAATATTAAATTGTATTTTTAAAAATTAGTACAAAGAAGTAAACAATCTAAATTAAAAAATAGTAAAAAGAAAAAGAATGGAATTTGTTTAGAAGGTTTTGAACCTAGGACCTAAGCCAATAAGAAGATTAAGGGAACTTTTTATGACCACTACACCAACCAGCTCATTCAAGATAAGTATGCCCAGTTTATATATTTATTTACGTTTTTGTTAAAGACGCTATTTGAAAAAGCGTTTTCATTAAACGCTCATTTTTAACAAAAAAAAACGTTTTTTCAAATAGCGTTTTTAACAAAAACGCTATTTGAAAAAGCGTTTTTTCTCTGTTCACATATACGGTATTTATACTAAATAAAAACGTTTTTTTAAAAAGCGCTTTCCACGGGTTTTGGAATTTAGTTAAAAACGACCCTATTTTGAGAATAAAGTTAAAAAACAGGGTCTGTCAGGGAAATTAGCCGCCATTCTTTGGTAACTCTGGTCGGAATTGTAAAACCATTTATAAATGAACATTTTTGTTCTGTGAGATGTGATATAATGTGTATCATATCCCTATCAATACGTGTGTGTGGTGTGTTATTGCAGAATACTAGCGTAGAACTCTTCTGAATTGTTGATTTTATTCAGTGATTGCCTATTTCTTACTACGATCCTTCGATGCAGGTGAAGTACCTGCAAATAGCGAGGAAATCCAAAACCTACAATCCGTACGATGGGTGAGATATGTTACCCAGGCCAATTCTTATGTAGCTCGTGGGGGTCGGAGGGGAAGGGGTGGGGTATTGAGGCGGAAAAGGGGAAGGAGAGGTTGAAAAGAGATAGAAAGAGAAGCCATAAAAACGAGGAAACGGGAAGTGAAGGATGAGTAGAAACGGGGCAAAGAGTAGAACACTGAACCCTGTGGAGGGCTTTAATCTTAGACAGTTTGGGCGGAATAAAGGAGGAACTAAAGGGGGAGCCCGGAGGGGTAAATGGAGTTGGAGATGATGAGATGTAAGGGGTTAAACGAGGGGAGGATGGGGGGTGTGTTAGGGAGGGAAGGCGATTGGGGGGGGTAAAAGTCGGAAAGAACCAAGGAATGAAACCCAGCAGTGAAAGGACAGAGGTAAGCGGGGCGTCATGATAGAGGGAACCCCCTTTCCATGTTCTTTTCATTTTGTCTTCTCTCAACGTGTGCCCAATGAATCGTATAACAACTTGCACCCTAAAGAAACCGCATATCCACATGAGTTCCTTCGCCGTTTTAGTCTTTTCCTCAATAAGATATGATATATCTTGAACATTTTCGAATGAATTTCACTTTATTCTTACGCTTATGGAGGGATGACTTGATGCAATTGGCAATTTGGATTGACGAATTTCTTTTTATATGCATGTCTAATTAACTGCTGATAGTAAACGGATCCAGATCAACGGGTACTAATTGTCCAGGTACATGGGGTATTTTCTGTTCATATAACATTGAGCTGGCAAACTTCTATTGACTTTTTGTATTGTATTTGAGCTAATCGTGCCAACCCAAGTTCCTAAGCACCCACCTGTTTGATAATTTAGCTAAGTGGATGAGAAGTTCAACTAACAATATCTTGCCCTTCCTGGTAACCTTGCTTGTAGCTACCCTACTTGTCCTAATTGCCACATCTCTCTAGCATCATCCCCTTTATAAAGCCCTCAAGCAAACTCTAGTTTCCTCGTACCTTTTCTCCAGAATTGAATCTTCAAGTTGAACCGAAATGGCTTTTTATGGGAACTCATCATTTCTGCTCTCTCTACTTCTCATCACTTCGTTAGCTATTAGTGGCAAAACTGTACGCGCAGCTCGGGTTCTCCTTGAGACAACCTTCCCTAAACTTCCTGATCTTCCCAAGCCAGAACTGCCCTCTCTCCCCACTGTCCCAACTCTGCCGGAACCCAAATTACCACCTCTCCCCAAGGTTGAAGTTCCACTGTTGCCTCACGTCCCAACTTTACCAAAGCCTGAGTTGCCTTCTTTGCCTAAGCCTGAATTGCCACCGCTTCCTCATGTCCCTACTCTTCCAAAGCCTGAGTTGCCTTCTTTGCCTAAGCCTGAGTTGCCACCACTTCCTCATGTCCCCACTCTTTCGAAACCTGAGTTGCCGCCTATGCCTCATGTTCCCTCCTTTTCTAAACCTGAATTGCCACCTTTACCGAAGCCAGAGGTGCAAAAATTACCCGAATTGCCACCTCTTCCCCACCTCCCTGACCTGCCGAAGCCCACATTGCCTTCCATCCCCACCCTTCCGAAGGACATTACGATCCCTTCCTTATTCCCACCTCACTCAGCCACTAGTCCTTGAGGCAGTGTTTGGATCATGTGTTTAATGGTCGGATTTCTATTTTCACTCCCCTTGTCATTTCCCTTCATAATGCCCTTGACAAATCCAAGATCGAAACACGTCCCAAGTTCCTTACCAAGCATCGTATCATCTTTCATGCCCTCCAACATCTGTGGAGTATTATAGTAGCATTAATGTTTTATGTTGAGATCTTAAGAGGAGTCCTGAGATTGTACTATAGTTCCTTTCCCAGTTTGATTCTGTTTTTCCTTGGCATGTCTTGTTAAGGTGGTTGTGCTTGAATAAAAGTTTGTATTTTCTTATGCTAGTTTTGTGATATATATGTTTCTTGAATAATTTTAGGCACACTTCATAAATTATCGCATGAATTACTTCATATTCACACGAATTGTGGGCCTTATACCCAAGTGATAGTGTCCGCTCAGTAATTCTTTAAGTGTACCTAAAAATTACTCGTGTTTCTTAATTGCGGAGAAAGTTGTGAAATTAGGAAAGCATGATTTTCAAAAAAAAGTTTTAGCAAGTGCAATAGTTATGGTCTCTCTCTCCAAAATGGGCTTTGTAGTCTCCCAAATCTAATATTCATATTTGTGAGAAGAGATTGGTGCATAATAGAAGAGGAGATGGAAAGAGAGAGGAGAGAAGAAGAGAAGGAAAACCAAACAAATAAAACCGAACAAGGAAACAAATATAAACGTAGATATGAAATCCTATAAAGATTCAACTTCATAAGTAAATTAAAATTCAAATATAAAATTAAATAAATTCAAACATAAATATTTTTCTCTTCCCACTCGTATCCCGTATTTATACGATGTTTGTTTGAGTTTGTGATGATTGGTTCCTGTTTTGATTGACAACGTACGATGAACACAAAAAAGGTAAATTGTGTGAGGTAGATGTTTGTGATTGGTTTCATGTTTTGAAAAAGTTACGTGAACACAGAATAAAAGGTAAATCGTGTATTACCTCACACATGCAAGATTATGAAATGGTTGAGTGTGATTGAAAGGAATGAAAGAATGATTGAAAGAAATTAGTGGTATGGAACATAGTGGTATATAATTTTTGAGTTTTTTCGTTTTTAGTAATTTTTTTTTTGTCTAATCAAAAAAATTATATTTTTTGGTTACTCTTGATAAGAGAAATTTAAAAATATAAAATTTTGGTTCAAATTCGAAAAAAAATATTTGGATAGAAAATAATAGCTAATTTTTTTTTAGTGAATCCTTTCCCCCAAAAGGTAATTTTTTTATATTTTCAGATCTCTCGTCTAGAAATAGAAAAATATAAATTCTAATTAAACGGTAAAAAAAAATTACTTACAAAAAAAACTTAAAAATCAAAGTAGTTAAAAATTAAAAAAATAAAACTAGGCCACACAAAGCCTAAAACTCTCTCAAAAAAAATTGAATTAATTTTTTTTATAAAAAAATGGCATTATTGATTGCCATTTTAGAATCCTCTCAAGTCTTCCCTTTCCTTCCCCCAAAATTCGTTCCCATGGTGATATGATTGATAGATTGTTCATGTCTTCTCAATATACAACTTGAGGTGGCAAGTGGCCAAGTGCTAGCCCCTAAAAAGTCTTTGTTTCACCCCAAGGATTTATGCTATTTTGTTAATGTTATTGTCAAAATTTAATGATTTTTACCGCGGTATTTTATCATTTTTTTTTAGCAATGTTGCTACGTTGATTTTATACTGTTTCGATACAATTACTTATTTTCTATCGTTAGATCAAAAACATGGTTGGTGATGTAATAATTTTGACAATATCAATTCCGTATCAAATTTTACACAAGAAATAACATTAACAAAATTTGGTAAGAGAAACAATAAGCCAATTCAACCAACTATTTTGGTCACCTTTTCTAAATTTTGGCTTTGGAAAGAGATTTACTCAAACAGTGAAGATGCTCTTACAGTGCCATTTTATCATATTTCGGCAATGTTATACCCTTATTTTAAAGTTGTTTTGACACGACTATTGATTTTGTACTATTGGATAAGTAATCCAAAGCGTTGTAAGTGACGTGTCACCGTCAACTTTGGCAGAGCTGAAGTTGCTATCAAATTTGGCATAATAGGCGCAATAAATAATTTTACTACAAGACATTGTTTGGACTAGCTAAAAAAAATAGCTTTTGAATTTAAAGTGGAATAACTTGTGTTGTTTGGGGGCTAAAAACACGTAGTTTTGGAGGTAAAAATGTATTGGTTTTTGCTATAAAAAAAAACATCCTACTAATAAACTTAATCCAAATAACTATATAAAAATTGCGTTACTGTAAATCAAAATTACAAAATAAACTTAGCCCACTCCACGTAAAACTTTACCACTAAAAAAGTTTTGCTAAATTTATTGTCAAATCTACAAGGGGTCACTTTTTAAATTGCCCCAATTACTTTCACCCTTCCATTTTAACCATTCTTTTGCCTTTTTAGTGAATGACCAAAGTAATATTCCTTGGGCTGGTTGCTATTCTATTTCTGGATCAAGTGTCACTTGGCCATTGGTTATTCTAAGGCTTAGTTTAGATAGATTGTTTTTGTGTTTAGTTGCTTTTTTGTGTTTCCAATTCTTCTGATCGAGACGAATTGAAAAAATAATAGATTTTGAGCAAAAATAAAAAAAAATAAGAAAAAAATAAACAAGCTTGATCTACTAATTTAAATGAGACTGATCTAAGTTTTTAACTAATTAGAGAGTAGGATTATTTTTCGCGAACTTCTCTATCTACAAAAACTTTTTCTCCCATACGAAGTGTAAAGTTTGGGATGAGAGATTTTTAATAACTTATCTATTAATTTATGTGTTGAGTCAGTCTATACATGGATTTGTCCCGGCTTTAAATGGATCACTCACTTGTAAATGGTGGGATTGGTCGTCTGGATTAGTTGGTTCAGTGGACTGAATATCGAGTTATAAAAAGAAAAAAGAAAAGTATCTTATCTACTAATAAAAAAGAAAAAGCTAAGATAAAAAGGAAGGAAATGTTATCAAGTCTCTTCTACTACTAGAAGTATTCTTTCACCTTTGTTTTATTTATCTTTTCCTTTTATCCTGTTTAGGTTAAAAAGTATTCTTGCTAAAGAAGCAAACAAAAAAGGAAAGCTTGTTGCTTAAACTTGGAACCTAACTGTCTAATACCCAAAAATATTGTTCCCACTTAAAAAGCATCCATTAGCTAATAAAGCTTTTTTTTTCATCATTTAAAAATAGTTTTTTTAATTTTTATTGAACTTTTTTAAAAAATTAATTAAATGAATTTTTTTTTATATTTTCAAACTCCTCTCGTCAAGAGAAATCAAAAATATAAAATTTGAATCAAATGATAAATCAATAATTAAAAAAAATTAGAAATCAAAGCAGTTAAAAAATAAAAAACTTACACCAAACCGGGCAGAATGGTTATGCTAGCCCTAGGAGGCACAACCTAACAGGTACGAAAGTCTAAAAATAAAATAGTTTTTCGGTACATAATTCATATATCTTAATACCATTTCACATATTTTTATACAATTTTTACACATTTTTATATTTTTTTCACCTTACCACAACTGTAGTTAACATTTTCCTTCAAGAAAAAGGTCCAAAAAAAAGTAGGGTAAATTTCATTGACCTTCTCGTGAAATTTCTAATAAATACAGTCATCTTCTATATAGTTTTAAAAATAGTATTGATTTTTATTATTTTTAAAATAATGTTCAAAAAAAAAATTCTAGAGGCTTATTTTTATTCCACATGATAAACTTACCCTTTGATTACTTTCTTTTTCCCTTTTTTTCTCACTACCCTTATTCAGATACCCTAATTCTTTTATCCCCATCCTCTTTATTAATAAACTACTCCAGTATTATTTTTTGTCAATAAGTCATTTTTTTAAGTATTTCGAATAAAAATATACTTAAAAAATACAACTTTTTATCAATATTTAAAATATATATATAAATATTTTACTTTTTAAATACTCATAATCTAAACATACTTAAAAATAAATTTTTTATCAATGTTTTTTTAAAAAGATTGAATATTTTATTATTTTAATTGATTTATTAAGAAAAAAAAATTAGAATCCCTAAATCAAATGAAAAGTTTATCATTTTTTCAAAAATATAAACTCCAAAAAAAATTTTAATATTATTTTCAAAAGTAAAAAATGTAAGTGTTATTTTTTAAAACTATGTGAATTAAAAAAATTAGTGAAATTTATCAAAAAAAAAAAGTAAAAAGTGGGGCCCATATGGATAAGGGCGTGTTAATAGTTGTTGATGTTTAATTGGACATTCCAACAAAGCCTAATTTTGGAAAGTCTACGTGTTATTTGTCTCGACACGCGATGGAACTTAGGACTAGACGCATATATGGAAATAATTGAACCATACCCTAATTGTCAACATTTTTGTCTCCCAAATCCAACGTGGCAAACCAACCAAGTCTTTGGTGTTAGAAAAAGGATTTTCAAATCAAATCAAATTAAATGTGATTCTTTCACTTCAAATCAAGTTTGTATAATTTACTGTTCGACTTGATTGGCTCGTTTACGGCCCTTAATGTAAGGACAAAGTGGTTTGTCTAACAACACGATGATGTTCATTAAATTCTAAGGACTACTATGGTGATGGAAAAGAAATTCGATCAAATCGTGAAATTGTTCAAAATGAATCAATCCATGCAATTTGGTTTGATTTTTTATTACAACAGTTTGGCTATAGTTACAAATTTCTAAATTGTATACTAAATTTTTCTTGAACCGTTAAAAACGATTTGCTTTGTATTTTTTTCAAAAGGCAGACCAATCCGAGCCTCGATCGCTCTAGATTACGTACATAGATATGTTTAGGATTAGGACCCACTTGAAAATTTGCAAACCGTGTACTTGCTCAGGAAAATGAAAGCTGCGGTTATTTTAGGGTGAATCAAGTCTCCAAGGTATTAATCTTGTGTCACTTTAATTTATATGTACTAATTATATTATAATGTATACAATTGAATTTTATATGATCTTTTATTAATCACTTATATTTCCTTTTAAGTGTTTTTATTATAAAAAGGGCCTTCTAATTTTTAAAATTTTAATATATGTAATATACTCGAGTAATTGCAAGTGTGATTTTTTCATAATATGCTAGTTATGAGAGAATTTCACTAAGTCGGATCCACGACTGATCTCAAATATTTAAAGAATGCAAGACCTTTTTTATAATAAATTTTTTTAAAAATACTCGTAATTAATAAAGGACGACATAAAATATAATTGAATACATTAAGGACAAAATTGAGAAGATTAGTAAATAATGAGGGACTAAAGTGATACAAAATAATTACTTTAGGGACCATTTACATAGTTTATTATTTATTTTGCGGTCCAATTCCTCGCAAAGTCCAGTACCTTCCTACTTTGATTGGTATGAAATCCATCAAAGCAAACCATTTCTTTTGACTTTTTATCGATCACGTGGATTAAAGAGTATGAACTTATGAACGCTTCCCGTCAAAGGAAGTGAGCTGAGCCTTTGAATTTAGCACAAATTTCACTTTGCCCCCTGTGGTTTGCAACGTGTGTTGATTACACCTTTAACATTTAAAATCCATCGTATAATTCTCTATAATTTATGGACCAAAGTGCACATTTGACATCTCTTAACAGCCACATTGATCCAAGCCTTTTCAATGCTCCTCGGCATAATCTCTTTTGCATGAATAATTGTTGTGTCCCTAATATATTTTTACAATTTTGGATTTCTATTTTGTGGTTATCTTGCTCTTTTTTTGTTGTTGTTTGGAGTATTGTGTTTCGAATTTCTTTGGTGATATAGGTGGTTTCCTTATGTCCCCTTTTGCCTTTAGGTTCTGTCGTAGTCACGTCTTCATTCGTTATGTGTTGTATTTATTTTTCTTATTTCAATGAAATTTTATTTAATTTTATTTTAAAATGAACATATAAATTGTTTTATTACCCTGATCTTCTTCATCACACATACACACATTATATATGTATGTAGCAATAGAGAAATGAGAGGAAGAGACAAGAATGTGGCAATGGCGAGAGATGAGAGACGGTGATGGTAGAGTCATCGGGAGAGAGAAATAGCGGAAAGAGGAAAAAAAAGACAATTGCATTTTTTTAAAAAATTAAAGATTTTGTAAGGGTATTTTTTTTTAAATACTTGGTTCACTCTCACTTTTTATGAACGAAATGAAATTGTGCATCTTAGTCCATAAATTATACAGAGTTATGAGATGATTTTCAAAGGTAAGGGGTTAATTCGCACATGATCCAAATTATAAGGGGCAAAGTGAAAGTAACCCTTGGATTTATTAGGGGATGGCTGGGACTTGGATATACCAGACAGATGAGAGAGAGAGAGAGAGAGAGAGAGAGAGAGAGAGAGAATAGGGTCAGCATCCCCCACTAACCAAAAGATAGAACATCATCAAGTCTTTGCCAATCTACTCGGTCGGAAGTGCTAAAAGAGTCTCTCTCTCCCAATTCAACTGTTTCATGGACTTTTTGGTAATTTTGTTTGAAAATTTAATGAGTATTAAGAATATTCTGATTCTTTCCATTTATTTGTTCACATTTTTCTTTTTCAATGTTTAAAATGTTTGATCATTTTAAAAAGTTAGTTACCACAACATTATACATTTCCCATTTTGTCCCCCTATTTTTGAAATGATGGTGTTCCGTTCACTATTTTTGCTTCTAGAAACGTGTCTTGCTTATCACCTCCTATTAGACGACATTGTAGAGTGTAGTGTTTGAGGAATGGAAGAGAGAAAATCAAATATAAACACGTATGTGGACCAGTGGTGGTTGAGAGAGGTTGTGCTAGTGGCGGTTGATGTGGCCAAAGTATGACACAAAAATAATGAGTTGTTTTCAAAAAGCGACTATCCGACGGTCGAGTTAAATGACTGAAAGATCAAAGTATATAGATAGATAGATAGATAGAGAGAGAGAGAGAGAGAGCGCTTAGTCTTAATCAAAATTGCATACCTTTGAGTGAATAAAGCCTGACCTTACATAGTAATACAGTCAGACCTTGCACTTGAGTATTTATCCCCTTACAGACACAAAATGACAAGAATGACGGGGCTCGAATTTTATTATATAACAATTTTCTGATCTTAGGAGATCGAATAATGTGATTTTCGTGTACAATAATACAATAGACTAAAAAAAATTGTACAATACAAGTTTATTGAGCCAAATAATGATATGCTTTGACTTTATTTAAAAATTTATCAAGTTTCAAAATGCAACTAAGATATATTTATATTCTATATAACAAGCCAATTTTGAACAAATTCTTAAATCAATCCAAATCGAATAACTTGATTGGTTTTGGAGAATCACCACCAATCTTTCCAAAACTCCTCCGATTAGGAAGTGAAACACAAAAAACTCTCCTTAGCAGTTTCCATATTTGACCCCTACTGTTCACTTCTAATCCTTTTTTCAACTCGTTGGTGCTATTAAATCCTATTTAGAATTAGAGATTTTCTATTTAAGCTAAGAGGGAGTAAATACAAGATGCTATGCTGTTATTAATTAATACTATATCTATGAATGGAATGAAGAAAATCTAACGAGTAAATGTAAATATGATTTTTAAAAAATTAATAACTATTATATTAAAATTTTATTATGTAAATATAATATTTTATAATTGAATTATAACAACAACGTGGTGTAGCCGTTGTAAGAATTTTTTTTCTTTAATAGAGTCTAGATAAAATAGAATTTAATTAGAATAGAGGGGTAACAGTTAGCGACTCTCTCTCTCTCTCTCCACTGAAGTCTTGAAGCCTATTTTACCTCCAACAAGTTAAGCTGACATCTCCTTACTTTCCAAGCTCACCCACCTCTGTTCACTCTCTCTCTCTCTCTCTCTCTCTCATCATAAACCAAAACAACTCCGCTCTATTGCAATCATATAGATATAGATATATGTAGCGAAATTTATAGAGAGTGAGAAAGGATGATGAAGGCGAACGCGGAGAAGACAAAGAATTACGCAAACATGTTCGGAAGCCTGCGCAGAGAGAAAACCTCCCGACAACACACACAACCACAAACTCCACAACACAATCCAAGACCTCCGAGGGAAAGCGACAAGCCAAATAAAAGCCTCCAACACACACCCCCACACCGCCGACGAGGTGCGGGACCATCGACAGTCGCTACGGGCAGCCCCCGACGGCGGCAACAGGGGTCCAAAACAAGCCCAAGCCCCCGGGGATCTCATCACGCGCCACTCCGAACCCCCATGCGAGACCCTACGTCTCGAGACTCGCGGCGCTGAACTCATCGAGGGCATCCAACGCCTTCCGCGGAAAGCGGAATTTGGGGAATCTGCGCCTCTTCCGCCTCTGGCCGCCGTCTCCACACGTCACCCTCGGCAGCCATCTGCTACCCCGGAACGCCGGTAACCTTCCACGGCCGGTCGACTTGATCTCGCTCTCCGCCACATTATGCCGGCGACGGACCGCCATTCCATTGGGGTAAACCGATTTTTCGCGGTTTAGCCGGATACGATGGCCGGGACAGCAGGCTGCAGACATCGGAGGGATAGTGCGTGCGAAGCCGCGTTACGCGGCGGCGATCGGTGCACGTGATCGCGGGCACCAGTCGTTGAACAAACCGTCGTTATCACAAAGCTGTCACGCGGAGGGACGGGACGGACACAGCGGGGGAAACGAGGGAACTCGCCTACACAGACGGCGATTCTCGACCACGGTGGACATCCTCAGCCGTCACAGACGGCGGCGGCTGAGAGTTGTGGGATGTCGTTATATAGCGGTCACTTGGGGTCGGATGTGATATGGGCGCCCACTGCAAGACAACCGCCACCGCACTACTGATCGGAGTGTGTCTGACCTTTTGATTCTCTCTCTCTCTCTCTCATGGGACTGTTAAAAATTTTTAATTTATCACAAGTGCTTTGTTTATCATTCTAAGTTCCCTTTATAAAACTTTGCAAAGAACGTCTCAAGTTTTTATGCATATTGTTGGAATTTGGAAACTTGTCCAAAAGTATAAACTTTTGAACATAATAATGGATGGTTAAGTTTAATCTTCCCTTACGAATGGCTCTATTGGCAACAGTTTCTCGAGTTTCTAATGGTTCGATTGGCAACAGCAACCTCCAACAGAATCCTTAAAACCCAGCTTCAAACAGATTAGAGGGAGAAAATACAAAAAAACTCAGTTCAGCTACAATGCTTTCCCACACATGGGGAGGCACTGTTCATCCTTACCCTTTTTTCAAGTTTGAAGAGAGAGAGAGAGATATGATATAAGAGAAAACAGAGCTCTCTCTATGAACCGAAACGAAAACCCTCCGTACTAAAACCTTCTATCTATTGAAAAGAAAATATTTTATTTCGTAGTTGAAAATGTTTATTTTGTTTTTTATGTTTTAAGAGTGTGTGTTTAAAATTAGATCAAAATAAGTTCTTGTCATCAAGAAAAATTAAAAATACAATATTTTGTAAATGAACCGAGCGGTTTGCTATCGGGATCGGGTTCAGTTTGTTTGATAAATAAACAAGCTCGAGGCTAAGTAGCATAAGTATAAATCTCGCTTAATAAATGAGTCCAGCTCGAGTTTATTAAAGCTTTGCTTTAATTAAGTAAAAAAAATATGATAAAATATATATTAATACATAATTATAAAGAGTGAAAGTATTCATATTTTGTTGTATATAAAATGTAAGACATAGTTGATAGCTTGAATAAAAATAATAAAATTTATTTATAATTTTACTTATTTAATAATATAAATATATAATTTATTTCGCTCATTAAGAATTGTAAGTCTAGACTAACTTAACTCATTGTTAGATTTTTATTAAATTCAAATTTAAATTCGCTAAAATTGTAATAAACAAACCCGAAGGCAGCAAAGCTCCAATCGGCCCCTAATTACTGCTCCAATGGAAATCGTAACGGGGGGATTGGATTGGGTTGGTGGGTTTGGGTAGGCTTTGAAGTTTGAGACTGATCCTTTATCGAGAGAGAGAGAGAGATTTACTCTGGTCGGGTCTGCTCTGAGTCTGCCTGAAGAGATAATGCTTTGATGATGATTCGACAACTACTCTAATGATAGGCCCATTGCAGGGTAGAACGTGGTTGTGGTTGTTTCTCCAATTCTTTTCAGTGCAGCACACACACACAACTAGATATCGAGAGATATGATAGAGAAAAATTAGATCGCAGAGATTTTTCTTTGTGCGGTGCTCTGCTTTTTCCCTTTCCCAAATAAGCCCACAACTTTGATTACCGCTGCTCTGATTAGTAACTGTACGTTGCTTTGTCTCTTTCTGTGGCCCCTAAAACTGAAAGGGAAAGGAGCAAAAGAGGGTCAGAGAGAAGTTTTTCTCTCACGATTGAAACATGTAACAGATTCTTCTATTTTATACTGATCTTTTTAAGTTATGAATTAATGCATAAAGCACTTTTAAAAAAATTATTTCTTTTTATTTTTTTGATAAATGATGTTAATTTGACGTCAGGAGTGCTTTGTTTATTAACCCAGAACTTTAGGGTAGTCAATGGAAAATGAGAGAATCTGTTACAAGTTTCAAATATCAGGAAAGATCATATAATTTCTCAAACAATAGGAGTACTTTGTGTATTAACTTAGAATCTCAGGGGAGGTCAGTGTAATTTACCATTTTTATTTTTGTAAAGTCTAAATTAAAAAATATTTGTGTTTAGTTTATCTCAGTTAGAGCAACTCCTATCCAACTCTAAAATCTCCATTTTAAAAACCTAAATAGACTCCAATTCATCTCCACTTGAAGCCTGCAAAATGGAACCCTTCATTTCAGTTTCCAAATTTGGAGGCTGATCAAAATTTTGAAGACCCATCATCATTTTGATTGTTAACTTTTTTAATTTACAAAATTTCAACTTTATCATTTAAATTTTTATACCATCTATATTATATGTATTTTTTATTATATTTTGATAAAATACATAGAACTTTCGATATATATCTTATTTCAATCAAGTCAGTATTTTTGAAAAGATTTTTAAAATGAAATCAATATTAAATATATTTAATAATTTTTTAAAAAAATATTATTTTAAATTTTGAGTGAAAAATAATTGGAGGAAAGTTGAATTATGTATGGATGAGTTATAAATTTTAAATTTTGGAGTCAACCCCCTTGATTTTTCTACCTCCACTTCTTACTTTTTTACCCCCTCGCTCATAAAATAGATATTTGGGTTGAGATGACATGAATAGTTAAAAAAAAACTCAAATTCACATTTGAATCAAAAATTATACTGTAAATTTTAAAATATAGTTGGAAACCCATAAAAGAATTTTAAAAAATCGGAATCAAAGAGATGCATCGACCCCAAATCTCTCTTTCGGAAGCTCAATACAACATAAAAAGTACATTGAATTTTAAATGTGTGACTCAGATTCATTTAATGTGTGGCTTAAGCGACACCAAATTTAAAATTTCCT
>CM018897.1:4226311-4238811 GCA_009663005.1 Actinidia chinensis | reverse complement strand
CCTTTTAACGAGAGGAGTTCAAAAGTATAAAAAAATCAGCTCATTTAAAAAAAAAAAAGTCACTAAAACGAAAAAAATTATTTTATCCAAAAAAATCTAATGTTTTTTTTGTTTTTAGTATTTTTTTTAAATAGATAAAAAAATTATATTTTCAGAGTCTTCTCGCTAAGAAGAAAAAAAAGTATAAAAATGTAATTGAATTGTAAAAAGTTTTATTAAAAATGAAAAATAAATAAATATTACCCTAAGTTTCTTCACTTTTGATTACACCAAGTAACAAAACACTCTCTCATCTCGCATGAATGGTGAATTTTACGATAAATTTAATTCATAAAATTAAAACAAAATCCTTAATATTTTTCTTAATTATAAAATTAACCCTCATATATTCCATTACACTTTTTCTAATTTTTAACTATAAAAGAATAATTTAGACATTTATTCAAAAATTTCTCAATTAAAAAAGAACATGTAATGCATTTAGTAAAAAATATAGTACCAAAATCATTGAAAAATAAATAATAAATACAATTTTGAGATTCAACTATCTATTTTTAAATACAAATATGATATGATAAGGTGAATATAGAAACACCAAATGGCATAAGGACATAGGAGCAAGCGGGGTCAATTGCCTCCCACTAAAAAAAATTTACAGTGTTAGTCCTTGTATAGTTTACTATAAATATAATTTTGACCCTACAAAAAATTATTTTGACGAGTTTAACTTTACTGAAATTATTTTTTGGCTTGAAACACCTAATTTTTTTTTTGATTAACAACAGTATCGGAGGTTCTAAAGTTCAGACTAATCTGTTGTCTGTGGCAGCTAACCCTTCACATCCACATGATGTAAATGCGGTTATGCAACGCAGCAGCCAAATCGAACGTTCGTCTTTTGCCAATATGCTATATACCCGGGGACAACCGGTGAAATTCGAATCTAAAACTGAAATCTTACAAGGCTTGTTTTTACTACTAGGCTAAGACTTGGCTTCTAACACCTCATTAGTTTTCACTGGTGAAGGATGGGAACTATAAGGAATGTACACGTGTGATTTCACGTGATGTGTGGCCCACAGCACGTGGATCTTTTGGAGTGGGAATTACTTCTCCTACTTGATATCTTCCCCCTTTTCATAAAAGATGAGAGAGAGAGAGAGAGAGAGAGAGAGAGAGATGCGATTGGAGTTGTGACGCAGAAAGGGAAATGTGTGTGTTGGTTTACCAGTTTGGGTTGGGTTGGTGGTTGGTTAACTTGGTTGTGGTGGAGTGGAGTGGGGCCACAGACTCTCTCTCTCATGTTCAACTCACTCTCTCTCTCTCATGTTCAACTCACTCTCTCTCTCATGTTCAACTCAGCAATCACCACCACCCCACACTCACGTGGGCGTCCCTTGCCTTCCATATTTGGTCTTCGGTTTTGGTATTTCTCTTCTATTTCTTTCCAAATTTGACTTTCTTTTTGGATTTGGCTAGTTTGGTCTACTAATTAAATGGTGGCTGTTTGGTAACGGGTCTAGCGTTGCCTTTGTTCCCAATCGTACGGGTTATTCAGGTTGGTCAAAATCATTATTATTTATAAAATTAATATTGTATTTAATACGTAAATTTATAAATTATAAATTTACATATTAGTATTTTATATTTTATATGTATACTAGTAATTGCTCGTGTTCATAGACACTATGCAAAAAAAAATCACTTTTTAGGCGTACTCATTAAAGTTTTATAATCTAAAAAATAGATAAAATATAAAAATCAAATAAAAGATACATTATATGTATATACGAAAAGATACATTATTACAAAATAAAAAACAAATTAAAAACTATAATGATTTTGAAAAAGTGTTGCTAATTTGGGAGAAAGAAATATGTGTTTTAATTATTTTTTTTTATGAATCCCACTAAATTAATGATTAATTGGTAAAATATATACCCAACTTTAAATGTTTTTTGGCTATTGAATCATAAGTTATGTGAGGCCCACATATTTGAAAAGAAGAAAGTGATAGTTTTTTTAGGGAAAAAAATTATCTTAGGTGAAAACTCAGTCATTGATTAATTCAAATGGATTCCAACAGTAGATAATAAGGATAGTTTTAAGATTTAAATATCTTTGTGTTTTATATTATAGATCCGTGTCTATTAAGCGTTCCAAAAAAATTGATAAAATAAAATGAGAAAATTTTCTAACATACTTGCACAAATTCTCCCGTATGGGTACTGAGACCTACATAATAGTGTGTTCTGGCGTGTGGGAGGGTGGAGGCGTACATCTCTTGTGAAAGAGTTTGTGTAATTGCACAAGTTTTTAACTTTTTTTCATTATTCACTTTTATTTTCCGGCAATAATATGGTCTACATACTTGTCGTGAGAAAGCTTGTGTATAAATATTTGTGTTAGTAACATTACTAGTATAAAATATAATGTGAAAGAATTTGCGCAATTGCGTGGCAGATCTTGACAATCAAAATCATTTATCTTTTAGAATTTTATGCTTAAATTATTTTTCAAAAATATCAGCTCGATCTGATAAATGTAACTAAAATTTTTTAATAATCTTTTAATAAAATTTAACAATTTACTATCAAAATAATAACTCAGTATTTAATTCACTGAACTAATTAATCTGAAAAATCAATTCCACCATTCACATAGTGTATTTTTTTAATGGATTTTAGGTCAACATACGTATTTTCATAATACATAAAAAAGTAAAATATAAAATAAATCTTTTATTTCCTTCCAACTTCTAGACAGTTTATAGACAATTAGAAAATTAAGTATTTAAAGTAATTTTTAAAATATAATTATTTTCTAATTTAGTACTAAATCTTCCTCTCCCATTCATCACAAATGGCCAATGACTGAGCCACGTAGCACCCAATTAAACCTGATCAAGGAAAATGATTTTTGAATAATAATATGGTACGGATACAATAAAAGCCCATAAATAACTAAAATACAATAACAAAAAAAAACAGAAAAATGATTAAGAAGCCATTAACATAAAAGTTTAACAAAATGGAGGCATTTATAAGCCAAAAGCTAGAATATTGCCATGTCCAAACAGTGCCTTGGACTCTCCAGAATGAAATTCAAGGTGTCAAAAATTAGAGAAACTACCGATTGTAACCTTGTTAAGGTTGCACTTCCACTCGGTGTCATTAGAGCTGTGATAAGAACTAGAAATGTGACCCACCAGAGTGACGAGTGACGTGATAAGAACAACACATAAACTGATGTGTCAGGCTGCGATAAAGCCTTAAATTTAAAATGTGACCCACCACAATGATGTCAGATAACTCATGCGAGTAAGAAACTTTGGTGATAAAACTTCGAAACTTGAAATATGATTCATTAAAATAATGTAATAAGAACAACTCATGTAAAAAGAAACTGGTGTTGGGCTCTGATAAGACTTTGAACTTAAAATAGGACTCACATAATAATGTGATAGGAATAACTAACATGAGAGAAAAGTTTATAAGATGCAAGGTCTCACAAAGTAACCATTAAATGCACATAAACAAAACTTTCCCCCTGAACATATCTAATTAACATTATCTGCTCAATATTGATATTTCGCAATAGAAGTTCATTATGGGACCCATTTATTGGCAGGTCCCACCCTACTACTGTACACTCTAGAAATGGAAACTTTACATAATAAACTATATAAACGGGGAAGAGAGTGACAAAATGGTGGCTGATTCTCTTAGACAAATGGAAACTTTACATAATAAACTATATAAAGGGGGAAGAGAGTGACAAAATGGAGGCTGATTCTCTGACAAAAGCCCATAGCAAGTGTACTACAATACATACATACATACATACAGCCTCTCCCTAACCCTGCTCCCCAACTCTTATTTAACCACCCCCACCCCCCACTCACCCCAACTCAAAACCTTCATAATTAAAGGCTTAATCCATTCTCACCCGTTGATTTTCTATACTTCAGATTTCGGTTTAGATCGTCCTAATCTGTCCGCATCAGTCTCTCTACGACTACCACTACTTTCTAAATTTCTATACTGTTTAGTTTTATCAGAATTCAAAAAGGGAACACTATCCAAAAACCTTGCCTTCCAAATTTCTGCTCCTCTTGGGCTGTCCCGTCCAAAAACCGTCACCATCCATATTTGTTTCTGAGTTATGTATTTGGGACGTACTGGTTGAAGAATAACGATCGGAGTTGGAAAGGGGCGAGTGCTTGGAGGCCAAGGGGGAGGGAGAGAAAGAGGAAGATGAACTTGAAGAGGACGAGTCAGAATCAGCCGTGTTCTTCCACAGGCTACTCCAATTTTGTCCTGAATCCCGCCATAAAAGAAAAAAAAAAAAAAAAAAAAAAGGAAAAAGGGGAAAAAAACAAAAAAAGAGACAGGCCCCCCCACACCCCCGGCGGGAAGACGCAGAAAAGAAAGTGATCATAATCATCAGCGCTAGAAGAATCCCTGTTGCTGCTCTCGGAACTGCAGGAGCGTTCTTCAGAGAAGAGAGATGAAGACTTTTCACTTGAAGAGTCGTCTTCCAAAATCTTCCGGATAGGCTTGAAACTGTCAATGCCTTCATGGCCACACAAAGGATCACCGATAGAAGCACCCCACGGACCTGTGAGGTGGGATCTTAATTTAAACATAGGGTTCTTTGCTTTTCTCGATTCGCAAGGTACTATTGAATCCCTTATCAATCTTGGGGCCCGGGGAGAGCATCTGTAAAAATATAATTAGTTAGACATGATTTGGATACTCAAATAACAACCTAAAAGACATATACAAGTCGGTTACCTGGCATAAAGAAGCATGTATGCCCTTTTGGATAAGACGTTTTCAAGTTCCACGGCCTTTACCTACTCAACCATAACAAGCTTCAGGATTAAAAGCTTCAAGAAAATGACCAATGACAAGAGATGTTGAGCAGATATAGTTAATTGTCAGTTTTCACCATCAGTAGTGCACTTGTGAAAAAGATGGTGACAACTGAAACTTTGCAAATGGAAGCATTACATAGCCAATCACCGAGAGTAAGTAGCAAATTCACCCAACAAGCACCATACCCAAATGATAAATAAGCCAAAACAAACCATTAGGTTGTGATTTGATCATTGATTTCGTGGAAGGATTTTTATGGACAGAAAAGGAAAGGTAAAGGAAATGACGAGAAGATAACTCAGTGAATAAGCTAGATTTCTATTTTTGGTTTCTCTACCAAGACTTTCTTTTTTTGGCATAGCGACTCGAGAAACCCAAGCATTCCCTTCACAATGTAGAAAGGAACCAAAAGCCAAAAACTGGAATGAGTCGTGCCTAAATATGCAAATGTAAATTTCAGAAGAATTAATGAGTAACTCTTAGAAAAAAAACAAAACAAAAACGCCCCCCCCCCCCCCCCCCCCCCCCCCCCCCCCCCCCCCCCCCCCCCCCCCCCCCCCCCCCCCCCCCCCCCCCCCCCCCCCCCCCCCCCCCCCCCCCCCCCCCCCCCCCCCCCCAATTTAACAAATCTTGGTAGATATTATAACTGATGAATAATAATACGTACCGTACTATCATCAATCTTGAACCATTTTTTCTGCACATTCTTAACATAGCATACATAGTGACCAGAAAATGCGGCATTCATGACATCCAGGTGAACCACCACTCCATAAAGCCTGTACACAGGGGAATTGTCACTCGTCCGGCTCATATATGGGGCCAGGTCCAGAATCTCCGGGAACTGAATCGACTTATTGAGCTTTCCAAATTTACCTGACTGTAAAATTCATGAAAAAAGTAAGCAATAGGTATGAAACATCATCCTCGATTTATTTGGTTGCCACTTACCTGAAACCGCTTTAGTGCAATAGTAAGAATATTAGGAGCCTCCAGTACAGTTAACTTCTTTTTAGCTTTCTCATATGATTTGCATCTGTTAAAAAAAACATATATAATGTAAAATCAGTACCTGAATATCTACATCCCAATGAAAATGAAGAGCCTCAATTCATCCTAATTGAAAAATTAGGAGAACAGGACTGTCTGATTGAGTGTAGCCAAGTTGGCGCTAGATTAACAAAATTGAGAAAATGTCCCAAGTAAAACTTATACGATGGACTGACTCCGTCCCAATAGATGGAGTTATGACCCAGCTAGACATAACAGTGGACACCATCCAAAGAAGCGAAGAAACAGAAACAGTAGGTTCATAACATGCAAAATCCAAAACAGAAAACAAGGGGGAATCTTCACCAATCCCAAACCCTATCCAACATTATGCTGATGAAATTTTGCAATAATTTCTTTCAAACAATTTAAGTCTGATCGAAAAGAGACGAATAAAATTGAGTCCCTACAAGTAAATACAGGATTATTGCACGTACTCCGATAGCATTGCCTAAATATCAACAATGAATTCAAACTGCAAACAAGGAAATAGTGCACACTTGAATTGAGATTGATTTATAATACATACGTACAACTCTATCATAACCGGCGAGAGGTAATAATATCTAGGTATAATGATATTTAGTGCAATCTCCAAACTCTAAGATGACTTCAGTACCATGGCATCCTTACAAACCATGCACAACCATGAAAATAATCAAAAATGGAGATCAAACTTGGTAAGATCTCTCTTCATGATTAAAACATCTGAAACTGGAAAGAACAACTACAATTTAGTGCGTTCCAAGCTGTCAGTGGTCTCTGGTACAGGTGTTAGGTGTGTGTATATGTCTAATTCCAGGTCTAAGAACACATGGACAGGACAAAAAATTCAGATTTCTTAATATGCTTTTTCTATTTTATAGGATAGAATGGTGTTTACAATACGAATAAAGCACTTCATGCATAATTTGGAAGGTTTATAAATCCTTAAATTATAAACTAAAATTATTAAAAATGCCCGTTTGTCCAATGCCCAACAACCCATGTCAAACCTATCTCATACCCTAACCCATACGTGTCCCATACAAGTACTTCATACATTTAGAAGAGTCCGTGTAGTATAGGTTTGCAAATAAAACGGGGTACAACCATATTATTATATCATCAAAAGAATTGTCTTTCAGGGAAACACAAGCATCCCTTCATTTTGCAGAGTCAATATGCACAGTGGGTTAGGCTACCTTGTGACTTGTAAGCAACCAAATAAGACGCTATTAAAAACCAAACTTTCTGGCAATCGTCTACCAATAAAACAACAACTAATACCAAACGAGGCATCCCCTGTCATTTGACTAGGCTTAATGCATCAAAAAATGATTCATCAGAGTTCAAATTCTTTGCAGCGGGTTGAAAGAAGCACAAGTTGACTAGTAACTGGCCAAACAGCCATCCAGTTTATCAGTCATGCGACCAAGTAATTCAGGCAAAGAAGGTAGAAGCCTAGAAGGTGACGCAGGACAACCATAAAAATTGATGGCCCTACGATTTAATCATAACAAAATAGTTAAACCGTAACAAGAATTAATGAATGGGAGGGGGAGTTCGGCTTCCGCCAGAATCCAGAAGAAAGGGATGGAGAAATTTGGCTTTCGCCAATTCAAAGTTTTGGAAGAAAAGAAAAACATCGTTTTCCTCTTATTCATAATCATACTATCCTTCCATCGTAACAAAAAAAACCCTTAATAGAATAAAAACTAATCCTATTTGATAACTACTAAAATTAAAATAAGACTCCTAACTACTAAAACTCCTAATTAAATAAAATTCTATTTACTTAACATAAAAATACCAACTATTATCAAGTTATAAATTACAAAATTAATAAATAAATAACTTTAATTTTCTTCCGCATCAGAAGGCCAGCTTGATTCCCTGGATGATACATTCACTCTTAAGCATTTTTGTACCAAAGATCAATGTGAACGAAATGTGAAACCCACCCATTGAGTAGATTATATAGATTTAATATATAACTTGTGAAACTCTGCACCACTTTATGGCGCAACCAACATAAGGAAAAGATTATATCATTGCACTGAGCAAGTTATAATACACTCATTTCGAAAAAAATAGCTATCACTAAGAAGCAAGGCCAAGGACATGGCATAGACACGCCGACACATGAGGGGCACACACAAAATGTACAATTTTAGGTATTTATAATGTCATACATAATGATAATCAATTACTATATGCATCTATATGAATGTTAGTTACATAAAAACAAATGTATTACCACTAATTTCTAAGGCATAAAGGAGCAGAATATGTATGTATTGATATTGTATTTCTTTTACCATTGGATTCTAAGTGAAGTTGTAATATGTTTACAGTTTACTGTGTCTTATGCAAAAGAGACATGAGCCCCATTGTTTGAATCCTATTCATATTTAGGCGATTTTAAAAAATCGTATGCTTTGTTTGGATGTGTGCCCGAAACGTCTAGAAGTGTCCAATGAGAGTCATGTCATGTCAGTGTCCGATAGGGTATCCAATAACACTAATTTCTAAGGCATAAAGGAGCAGAATATGTATAAATTGATATTGTATTTCTTTTACCGTTGGATTCTAAGTGAAGTTGTAATATGTTTACTGTGTCTTATGCAAAAGAGACATGTTTTCCATTGTTTGAGTCCTATCCATATTTAGGAGATTTTATAAAATTGTATGCTTTGTTTGGATGTGTGTCCGAAACATCTAGAAGTGTCCAATGAGTGTCATGTCATGTCAGTGTCCGATAGGGTATCCAACACGACACGCAAGCTTCTTAGAAGTGTCCATGCTTCTAAGACTAAGACCATATTGCAGTTATGCCAACAGTTGCTTTCTAGAGTTACAAGATGTAAAACAAACAAACTACCTGCTGCACTGGTATTTGTTTTCACCATCCAGGATTTCAGTGCCTGTGAACTTTTGTAGAGCCTCTTCTAGAGTTCCTATTTCTCCATCTATTTCAACGGTGAGATCCATCATCCTTTCATGCCGCTCAGATTTGCCTCCGCACTTCATGCATTTTATCTGTAGGGAAAGTTCAAGCAATTGTTGTTGCTGCTGCTGTTGCTGTGTGTGTGTGTGTGTGTGTGTGTGTGTGTGTGTGAGAGAGAGAGAGAGAGAGAGAGAGAGAGAGATGTATAAAGCTCTGAACATTAGACCGCAAATTACCTTTGATCGAAGATAGCCCCCAAATGTAAGACCTATCAGAGTTGTTTCTTCTTCCAAAGAGCTTGATGCATTTACTCCAGTTTCCTTAAGGCAAGCAGATTGCATTGTATCGATAGCATACCTGCCGATTTCATTCTTTAAGTGGCTTGCACAAAAATGTATCATGATACACCATAAAGATACAGAAATGCATATATTTATATTATGATGCTCCTCATATTAGAAAAATAAATCCACCTTAGAAATTCATGAGCATCCTCTTCTCTCCCATTACCAAGATGACTTCCAATGTTTTGAATCTGGGATAGTATCCCAATTGGAGATAGCGGCGAAGTCCCTTTTTTTGCCTTCATTATTAAAACTTCAAATTCACAGGTGAAGCACCACTCTTTCCTTGCACCTTATACCAAAGACGAAAAATATAATATAATGAATCAATCAAAAAACATGCCTGCTCAAAATTCCAAATATGGTGGATCCAGCAAAATTGATTATGATTTGAAACTTACATGCTTTAGAATGAAGTCCTTGGAGAAGATAAGAAGTGAGAGGTTGTGTACAAGCCAAGCACTGGAGCACAGCATTAGCATAACAACTGCAGGACGATTTAAAATATATATATATATATATATATATACATGTGTTAAAAGCGCGAAGAGACACACACACAAAAAAAAGGATAACAACTAGTAAAAGAAGAAACAAACTAAAGGTATGCAAAATCATAACTGAGGATGCGTGCTTACAGATCATCATGGACACATTCAATAACTAAACATGGGTGCTGGTGCATTGTCCATGTGTGCCCATGTAAATTTGTATATTATCTGTGATTACAATAAATACATTTGCACATAGAATCTGAAGGTAGAAAATGAAAACCACTAAAAAAAATACTAAAAAATGAGTTATGGATTTTGAGGAATTTGTGTAACATGATTTGAAATAACTAATGTTCCAGTTTACATGCTTAACCCAAGTATTTTGTGACTTGTAGAATAGGAATATAACATGGTGCAGACAATCCTCGATGTGACATCACAAACAACTTCAGAAAACAGACACACAAGTTCACTAAGATGACACTGTTTACTAGAGAGAACCATTCAAGAAAAAAGATTATTAGCTTAATTAGATATGGTGATGTAATATGGAACCTAGAAAAAAAAATGACACTAGAGATCATCTTGCTTTCAATAAAAGCAGAGTAGGTATGTAGCAGTGAAAACAACACATAAAACAAAGTTTCAAGTTACATCAAAAACTCGTTAGCACAAGTCCATTCTTCCTGATAATTACTGCCAATAAAGCACTTACTATTTGCTTTTCCAGAAAGAGGAATATCTCTAACTTACCTGTTCCCACAATTTGTCAGGCCAAATGGTGGCAGCTCAATCTTGTTCCAAGTGTAAAGCTTGACGAATAATTCGTATGGAAACAGACCCTGTTAGACCAAAGACGTCAAATCTAGCAGATCACATCCAATATATATGAGTTGCAGGTATTAAAAAAAAAAGCATAACAAGACTCTTTGCTAAACCTTATTACTGTATCTTCCAGTGATCTCACTCCCAACCTCCGACTGATGGTGCAGTGATGATTTAGATATTCTGAGCTGGTCAACAGTTTTCCGCATTGACATTTTCAAGCCATTCTTAGCATTTGCATGCTCAGAAGTAGTATTAATTGCATGAGCATTCTCAACCTTTCCAGGACTTGCATGCTGAAGTGAATGTTTTCTGGTGCTAGACGATAAACGAGCAACATAAGCACTAGATGATAAAGATTCGCCTTCTTTAGATGCCACTGGATGTGAAGTAATGCTCGTGTCATCAACCATTCGATTTGGCCTTTCAGAGCTCATAGAACTAATGCTACTGACCTTTGGAGCATGTGTACTCACCAAAGGCCCTCCAGCACTTGAAGTTGTGTAAGCATAAGTGCTAGATGAGAAATATCTAGATTCTCTGGACTTCGATACAGGTGAATCACTGCTTGTGTGAACATCCATATGATCAGACTTTTCAGAGCTCAACAACGGTGAGCTCCTACCTTTTGAAGCATCTTCAGTTATTTCCTTGGACAAAACAGCCTCATCAATAGACTTTTTGATTCCCAAATTAGTTGAATGATGTTCGTCTGACATGACTGTTTTGGGATCAGAACCCCGTTCAACTACAGGGGGAACAACATTCTCATGGAATTTGAAGGAAAAACTAAGAGAAGATCCAGAATTGTGCAAGTAGGCATCTCCGGGACCACTGGAACGAGACTGAGGAGAATCACCAAGGACACCCACTTTGGGCCTATGGGAGGTGATACTTCCTTCCCAGAAACCCGAAGATGGAGTAGATGGCTCAGAAAATGAAGAGTCAGTGGAGCCATCAGCACTCCAACCTGATGAAGAGCTTGTCGATCCACTCTGATCATCATGATCAGTACAATCAGATTTAGTCTGATATAACTTGCTTGAACTAGTAACGCAATCCATAGAATCAACCAAAATGGTACGTTTTGAAGATAGTGGCCCATTTTCGTCCCCATTGTCAACACAACTAGTCTCGAGCTTATTAGGGAGAATATTAATGGACTGATGTCCATCTGATCTCTCAGTTTCATTTGAACAAAAATTTGTCTCTTTCCCACCAGCAGGGCACTTGACTTCACTGTGATCATTCCCACTAAAAGCTTCAGGAGAAAAATCTGAATTTAAACAAGCAGGTTTCTCGGGGAAATTTTGAACTGATTTAACAAACTGCCTCCTGTCAGTCTCAAAGCTGTTTCTATGAATGTCGTATGCTTCTTGTTTCACTACCTTCTGGTTGGAAACACCTTCTGCATCATTAGTCTGGCAAGACGCAGTAAAAGGACGGCATTCATCCTTGTGGCCTTGTCTCCAATGAATAATTTGACACTTACCAGAGCTGAAACAGTCAAATTCTTTTGTGAATAACTGTAACAATGTAAGAACTTCAAAGGCTGATAAAACAGCATGATATTGGAGTATTGAAGACATGACATGGTGAAATATGACTGGGTAAAAGATTATATGCATATGACCACAAAACATGAAGCAATCACTAATTTCATATCCGCTGCCTACACTTTGAACTTATGATGGAAACATATTTTTTCATGAGTGATACATGTCACAAGGCTAGAAAGTTGTAGCAGCATACAACTAAGAATCAAACTTCACAAAGATTTACCAGCAATTGTATAACAATTGGAAACAGATACAGAATTCCCTTTGTGTGTGTGTTTGTGCGTGGGGGTGGGGACGGGGGAAGAAACAGTAGTTCCTTTTAGGAGCCCACCAGAATCTTAGCGATCCCTGGATCTTCAATGCATGTGAATTAAGGAAAATGTGAATGTGGGCTACGTGACAGGCACTAAAAAGAAGTA
>CM018897.1:4216311-4221311 GCA_009663005.1 Actinidia chinensis | reverse complement strand
GAAACTGTTTCTTCTATCCCATTTGTCATCAGTTCCTAACTATGATTCTTCGTAACAAGATATCAAGTTAATTCTCACCAAATTTCTTCAAACGTGAACAAGAAGAAAAGTAAACCCATGTACCAAAATACCAGTCAATATCGACATGCCCAAATACAATTAGCTGAATTATATGCGAAAATGGGGAAAATAAAATAACCAAACATCAAGAATATGAATGGATCCTTCATGATTTCAGTGTTCAAAAACCAATAAATTTCACACACAAAGGTCATGAGTTACCATACCAGTATCGAACGGCTTTGCACCTAGCACACAGTTTTGTGGTGGGGAAAAAACACACGGCACACTGATTCTGTAACGGCCGAGAAATTATCTCCTGTTGACTATCGTACCCAATGGTGGCCTCAAGCTCAGCCCTAGCTGCCTCCTCCGAGGCCAGAACCAAAAGCCTCTTTACCTCCTCCCTCCTCGCCACCGAAATCCGCCATTTTCGGCGGACCACGAGGCCGACCACCGGTCCCACGAACAGCACCACCAGGACCAGATACGAAAACCCTAGATCCCCTCCCACAGGCATTTATCAGCACAATGAAAAACTAATTTCACAAACATAGATCCTCCTGCAACGATCACGACGGAAATTTTCGCATGCAGGTGATTCAAGCTCGGATCAGAGGCTCCATGCGAACGCAATTCTTCGCTAAAACCGACATCAACAATGAAATTCACGCATACATACGAAAAAACTAGATCACCTCCGAAACCCTAATTTCATGAACACAGATTCTCCGGCGACGATCACGGCGGCAATTGCAGAAATCTCGCGTGCAGGTGATTTGAGCTCCGATCAGAGGCTCAGTCTGAACGCAATGCTTCGATGACTGCGAAATAAACAACGAAATCTATGCATACAGGCGCATAAACACAGATTATACAAAGATTACACAACACTTCTCTTCTTGAATCCTAACCTCGAGTTTTTCAGATCGAGATTTTAGGGCTGTTTTTTAGAGAGAGAAAGTGAGAAGAGAGTCGGATTACTTTTTCTATATGTAATATTATGGGTAAATTTCACTGACCTAGGCTGAGGTTTCGACAAATACATTCACTTCCTCCATAGTTTTAGAAATATCAGTTATCTCACTTACTTTTAAAATTATTATTAAGATTCATTTGAGCTAATTTTTATTTAAAAAATGATAAATTTGTACTTAAATTTAGGATCTTTAATTATTTTTTTTCTGAATACACCATTTAGAATAAATAAATATTCTCTTTTTTTCTCAACTATCATTTATTTTTAAACAATTTTAGTTTATTTGGATAAATTTTACTGATCTCTCTCGAGGTTTCTGACAATTATAACTTTATCCCCTATAATTTTAAAAATAATACTTATTTTTTTTATTTTTGAAATCAATGTTAAGATTCCTCTTAAAACTTATTTTAATACAAGAATGACAAACTTTACCTTTCATTTAGGGATTTTAAAAAAAATTCTCAATACACCTATTAACAGTAGTTTTTCTTAATACGTGTATTAAGAAAAAAATTAAAACCCTAAATAAAATGACAAATTTGTCACATTTTATCAAAATAAGCTTTAAGAATAAATATTGATATTAATTTTAAAAATAAAAAATAATATTATTATTTTTAAAACTATAGGGGATGTGATTGTATTTATCAAAAAATTTAAGAGAGGTTATAAAAATTTACCCTTTCTATTTTAATGCATAAAATAATTTTTAAAAAAATAATTAGACTAAATAGTTTACGTTTTAAGTATTCTTAATCTAAATATTATCAATAAGAATTTTTTTAAAAAAAATAATCTAAATATTTAACTCTTTCAATGCTTTTAACAAAATGAGAGAATATTTATTTATTATAATTGGTGTATTGAGAAAAGAAAATTAAGAGTCCTAAACATGAGGGTAGTCTTGTTATTTTTTTAAAACAAAAAATCATATCTAATAGAGAGAGAATTTTGATAATAATTCTAAAACTAAAGAAAAATAGTATTCTTTTAGAAACTATAGAGGACGTATCTATATTTATCAGAAACCTCAGGGAGGTCAGTGAAATTTACCCTGATCCTATAGATGGTACTAATTTGGAAATTAAGTCAGTACGCTTTGAATATTAAGAATTGAAATAAGAATTTAATGGTTGGGGGAAAGGAATTTTGTCCTCTAGCATCGAGAAGCGTGAATTCTTCGCTCAGCATATATTCGGACCGGGTTCCAACCGGTTTTCTGGGAAACCAAGGAACCGGATATAGACCGGTGTAAATTGTTGACAATTTTTTTAGAAATAATTTTTGCACTCCTTTTTTTACTAAATGCACTCTTTTTTTTTCCTTATTATAGAGTGCATTTGATAATTTATTTTGCACTTTTTTTTATCAAATACACTCCATAATAAGAACAAAAAATATAGTGCATTTGATAAAAAAATGAATGCAAAAATCATTTTCTTTTTTTATTGCTTTACCTTTTGTAGAGGTCCTATTTGGGCCCGTTTGGTTCGTGTTTGATTTATTAAAAAATTATTTTAGTTTTGTTTATTGCATAAATAAATTAAGTTTAAATATATTTTTTAATTTTTTTAAGATTTCAAACCGAGCTTCAACAATATATTACTCAGCTCTATAAACTTATAATGTTTAAAAAGATTAAAGCTACTCAAGTTCGGCTTATAATCGGCTCGAATCTCGATTAAAGATTATCTGAATCGGTTCGAGTAGTAAACAAACCAATCTCGAACATAAATTTAAAACTCGTTAAATTTTTAAACTAAACTTAAATAATTTAGTGTTTGACTCATTTATCACCTGACCTCTACCAATTTCAAATCAAATTCAAGTGTTGTTTTTAGTATAAAATTGAAATTAATATTTTTGTTCTCAAAAATAATTTCTAAAAAAATATTCTGCAAAATTAATTATGAAAACTGAACTAAACAGAATACAATTACCAAGAAAATTCACACATTATTTTTTTTTTCCAAATTTGAAAATAAAATAAAACTTAAAAAAGAGAGCAACATGATTTGTACAGTTGCTTGGGAAGGAATGGAATGTGAATTGGATGGCGTGGAATCTTAAACATCAAAGGTAGGTGTTTTTGTTGCCTAACATGACAAAGATCACCACTATTGACTATGATGTCTCGCTCACCAATCACTTTCCATTTGTGTATAATTTCAAACTTTCCATGTTGTAATTGGTCTCCTTTCCAATGTTCTTCCTAGGTTTGGAGGAGATCGTGACTTTAACGTTCAATGGATGACCACTTTCTAAAAAGTAATCAATTATGTAGGGCCATGGGGGGCAAATTTGGGTATTTTTTATTATTTATTTAGGGTTAGGGAAGGTAAGTATTTCTTAATATACATATTAGTCTATTTACGTTATGAAATCATATAGTTTTTCTTTTTTAGTTGGCTTGCTTTTGAATTATTATAGAATAATTTGTTATCACATATTTTAAAATAATGTTATAATAATATTGTTATAACCTGAAACCATTTGAAGATTTTTTAATTATATTTTTTTATATAATCTTGAACAATTTCACAAATTTGAAATGTATGATTTATAAAATATTTTTGTTACGACAACTTACGACAACTTATTAATCGCAACAAATCGTATTGACTTTATAAAATTATTTTACTGTGATATTTATTCTAAGTTAAACACTTGACTATTCATAATAACTTGGTTTATGATAAACTTATGCATTAGTTTATTAAAACGTACCAGAACCGGCCGTTCAACCGGTTCAACCGGAACCGGGCACTAAACCTGTTTAGGTAACAACTATTTTAATCGCAAATGCAAGAGAACCAAACCGGATTGACCGGTTGAACCGGCCGTTTTTAATCGAACGGTCGGTTTTTTAACCGGTTTGACCGGCCGGTTTTTTAAACAAAAGTAATTTTTAATTTTTACAGTTTGACCCCAAAAATTTGAATTAAAGTTTTAATTTTTATAGTTTGACCCCATAAATTTTGAATTGAATTTTTAATTTTTTAATAGTTTTTTCCTAGTAATTAATTTTTTACTATGAATGGGTAAAAAAATATATTTTTATTGATTTATTAATTATAAATCCCGGTGAACCGGTTTGAACCTGGTGAACAGTGAAACCGTGGAATCCGTCTTGACCGGTCAATTTCCGGTTCGGTTCTGATAACTAGTTTATCAGAGTTAATTAGTGTTTTTTTTTTTTTAGGGTTTTATAAAAGTGAAGTTATGACAAATTGATTATAACGAATTCAGTATTTGATTTAACAGATTAAGTCATGTTATGGTTAAATTGCATGATTTGGGTTAAATCAAGAGAAACATTTCAAATTTATTTTCTTCACGCCTTCTTCTTAAACTCATCGTAATTATCGTTTTAGTCATCATTTTATTCAACATCACCAACTTTTTCTGTCGGCATCGTTTTCACGGTGCTGGATACCCAGTAGTCGTTTCTCTCGATGTTACTTGTAAAGAGAGAGGTAAAAAGTGAGTAGCGGTGAAAATATATATTGCAAATTAAGTTTAGAGAGTGATGTTAAATATATATAGAGAGAGTTTAATTAGAGAGAGAATTACTCTTTCAGTTGACAATCCCTTTCGGATTTTTTAATTATACGCGTCCTAATCACATCTATAATAGTGTATTATTAACATTTTTATATTCTAAAAAATACTAATGGGCGTTAAGTGTGAAATTATTGTCAATTAATAAGGTTATCTTTGTATGACAATGCTACAGAAAAAGATTAGGAAAATGTTCAGAAACAGCTAGTCAACATCTCACTTCTATGTTTGCATTGGGGACTTTGTAATTAAAAGAAATTAAAAAAGGGTAATTTTCACTGACCTACCAGAGGTTTCTTACAAATATAGTTGTAGTTTTTGAAATAATACTAATCTTTTTTACTTTAGAAATATTATTAAGATTTTCATATGGAGCTATTTTTTTGACAAAAATAAC
>CM018897.1:4188811-4213811 GCA_009663005.1 Actinidia chinensis | reverse complement strand
TTTTAATAAAACAATATGAATTAATTGAATGCAAAAAAAATTATGAAATGTGTTTTATTTAAGTTTCTTGCAAGTTTCCTTTAAATTTGTTAAGAGTTTCTTTTGCATTTCTAAAATATTTCTCTAACCTGTGGTTAAATTAAGAATTTACTATGAGAAAAAAAAGAGAAAAGTCAAATAATCGAACGATCTCGAATAGTTAGATCCTCTAACTTTTTATGTTATTCTTCTTTTTTTCATAAAATCATTGATCTAAGTAGAAACTTAATATTTCTAAAACGTGTTTCCTTAAAAAAATAATATTTACATTAGCTTCTAACACATTTTTCTTATTTTTTAAAATGGTAAATGAGCTAAACGGTAAAATATTCACATTTGATTTGAAAACTTAATGAACTTTAAAAATATGTTTGAGCTTGACTTGTTTATTAAGTGAACCAATGTCAAATGAGTTTTAATCGAGCTGATCACGAGTAACTCTAACTTAACTGTTTTAAACATTATAAACTTGATTTGAAAGCTTAAAAATCTTAAAAAATATGTTCAAGTCTAGTTTATATAAGTAGCAAATCAATCTCAAATAAGTTTTTAACGAGTCAAACTCGAGCGGATCAGTTCGTCTAACATCCCTAAAAATAAGTGTCTATTCATTTCAAAAAATCCCACCCAATATGGACAAGCAATAGTTGTCTATAACTTTCTTATGCATTTGCTCAACAATGCATTGAAATTTCTCAGCAACCTTCTTGTGTTTTTGCTATCCTTTTTTTCTTTCTTGTTTGCACCTTTTTTGTTTTGTCACCGTGTGGTAACCAAACCCATCTTTTGGGTTAGAAATTTATCACACGCGCCTAACAGAAAAAGGTTTCATTTTCATTATATTTCCATTGTAGATCAAACTGTTATTTTAAAATAATAATCTATGAGAAAGAAGCCTATTGCACAGAAAATGATGATTTAACCCAAAAAAATAAAATAAAATCTAGTTTTGTTTCCATAATTGCAATATGTTGCAACTCATAAATTTTATAAAGGCCCGCATGTTTGGGATATATTTATATATATATATATAAATAACTGTTTTGGTTCGTTTTTTCGTTTTTAGTTAAATTTTTTTACTGTTTGATTCAGATTTTATAGACTTTCAGTTTCTCTTAATGAAAAAGGTCTGAAAATAAAAAAAATCATCTAATTTAAAAACAAATATTCACTAAAGACGAAACTAATTTATTTTTTAAAATTTTGTTAGTAAAAATAATTATTTTCATTTTTAGATAACTTTTTTCAAAATTAGATGAGAATTTTTTTATAATTTCGAACTCCTCTCGTTAAAATGCATCAAAAATATGTATAAATTTAATCAAACGATGAAAAAGTTGAGCAAAGACGAAAAAAGTCAAAGTCTAAATGGCAATATGTACAAAAAAATTAATTCCAAATGGGGCCAAAGTATTAATTTCTCACAAAGTAATGACCCCACATGAAAGCACGTGGTGAAAGGACTGTCGACTATGTTGAAAATTGATTGTTTATAAGTGAAGCAGGTACGAAAAAACTCGAATGTCTAACCAGCAATATGTACAAAGAAATTGATTTCAAATGGGATCAAAGTATTAAATCTCTCACATAAAAACACGTGGCGAGGGACCGTCGACCGACTCGACTCTGTTGAGAATTGGTAGTTTATAAGGGGCGTTTGGCTACCGGATTAGGCAGAAAATATTTTTTCTCCCGGATAATTTTTTCCCTTGGTCGTTTGGCTACCAGATATTGGTGGTGAATAATTTATCCCCCGGAAATTTATGCCGAAGTAGGTGGATAGAGGTGGATATTTTTTGGTTGGCCTAGACACCTAACTAAATTTATCCGGGATAAGGGGGCGAGTATAAGAAAATAAATATAAAGAGAAAAAAATATATAATTTTATATTATATTATATAAATAAAATATAATTTTTATATCTAAATATTTTATATTTTTGTTTCTCCCTATATATTTTCTTTCTTATCTCACCCTTTCCACTCATTTTAAAAAGTTAATCCACAAAGTTAAGTTATCCCCCTCTAAAATTTATCCTCCTCCCATATCCTCCAGCCAAACGAGCCTTAAGTGAAATATCCGGCGTCTATAAAATTGAGCTCCATTTGGGTCAATGCGTTGCTATATTTTAACAAATATTTAAGAATTTTAACCTGTCCGTTAAATAAGTTGGATTGTTTGAATTGCAACTGATTATTACTTTTTTTTGGACTAAACTAAGAAAAACGGAAGGCTAGCTAAATCCGTGTCCAACTTTTATAGCTAGGTCAAACAGACCAACTTTTTAGGGGGTATTTTTTTTTTAAAATCCTAAAATGAGTTATTTTAGCTAGCCAAACAGGCCTTATTCATTCAAAATTAGAATGGCTTGACTGTGACTTTGTGAGATGGGTCTTTGGATAATTGGGGGTGGGTAACGGGTAATGCTTGATTCTGCTCTATTGGGTCAAGATGACCTTTGGGAAAGCCCACGGGCTTCTGTTAACATTTGGTGATAAGGGCCCACTCTCTAAACACTCCAAGGCCCATATATGGCTCTCTAAGGGACCGGGCTAGGATCAAGTCTTGGGCCTTTCTTGGGCCAGGCCCGAGTGAGCTTTTTCTCAAGCCATTGTCTTTTACTGTTTTTTATGGATTCAGATCATTTGAAATACGGATATGTGTGGAGTGTTTTTGAATTGTACAAAATGACGTACAATCTAGAAACACTCCACACCCATGCACTTCAAAGGATCCGAACTCGTTTTTTATACACACCACTTTTTCAAGCAAAAAAAAAAGATAAATTTCACTAACCTCCCCTGACGTTTCTAAAACATACAAACACATCTCCTATAATTTAAGCAATAGCACTGATCTCCCTTATTTTGAAACTAATGTCAAAATTTTTGAAACAACTATTTTTTGTGCAAAAATGACAAACTTGCTGTTTGATTTAGAGCTTCCATTTTTTTTTTTATCAATGCACAATTAAAATAAATATGTATTCTCTTTTTTTAAAATACTATTTATTTATAAACTATTCTATTTGTATTTTTTTATTAATAACTAATTTTGTAATATTAGTCGATTCTTTTTTAACTATTTGCCAATTCTTTTGAGTGATTTGAATATTTTAGCATTATAACTTGTTTTATTAGGACTAACAGTTACTCTTGTAGTCTTTTTTTTTTTTCTCTTTTGTACACACTCTAAATTTAATTTGAGTCAATTTTTTTTTTTTTTACACTTTCTTTTCGGCCATTATTTCTTTGCTTGTCTTTTTTTTCAATTTTGAATTCTGTTCTAACAGCCATGCTCCTAATGGTTTGAAGTTGTGTAGAAATAAAATGTATCAGTATGATTATCACCTTGTAGATAAAAAGGTACACTATGAATACTTTGACCAACAAATAGTTTTCTATTCTCTTCAAAAAAGTACGAAATGCGGAGTCGATTAAAATGTTTTAACAAACTTATTTTAGATCTTAGGGTTCACACATACCCTGTGATTAGGGCTTAATTGGCACCAGTTTTTTTTAATTTTTTTTCTTTAAAATAAGCAAAAAAAAAATAATTAGAGTTGATGTTTTTACTTTTCTGATTTTGCCTTTTTGCTTAATTTTAGCTAAAATAAAGTCATAAAAGCAAAAAAGTCATAAAATCTTGACCTTTTTTATAACAAGCTTAAAAAAAACTTGACTTTTAAGTATTACCAAACGGAGCCTAGGTACCAACAAAAATCTAGTTGTTTCAAATTGTCTTGTAACTTAAAACCCATTTCTCTTGCTTTTTTCTCTTCATGTTCCTTTTCTCTTTTTTTTTTTCCTCAGTCACTTGTTTTGATTCAACTTCTAAATTTATCTACATATTCAAAGTTAATTCTTAGTCTGCCATATGATGGTATCTTGATTCAAGTTCGTGATTGATCATCTCTAAAGGTATGTTTTTTTAATCTTTTTATGTTTTATCTGTTCAAGTTGGGTATCATCTACATTTCAAAAAATTTGTCTTTATTGAGTAATCGAATAGAAGACGTTTGTATTTTCTCGAACGAATCTCAAGATGACTTCGTCTTCATACTTGTCCTTCCATAAATTTTTGCTCGGTGATAAGTGTGCATAACCATGGAGGGGTTATTTTACCTAATTTTTCAATAAAGTTCTAGTTGTAATAAAAACCAACTTCTTGAAAATCAATTACCGTTTTAATTATGTATTTTTTTTTGTTTTTAACTATCCAACGATGGTTTTCGTTTGAAAAACGAAGAACCTCTTAATTGCAATTTTGTTTTTTTTCTATTATCTTTAAGAATTTCTTTTTCTTTGCGAACCTTTTTCATGAGAGCTATTATTCACACCCCTCTTTATGTCAAATTAGCAAACTCATCACCATACTCTTTGACCCAAATATTATGTTTTGCCGCTGCCTTTCTCTATTTTTCCTCGTGTCCGTCCAACCCATTACCCCCAGCCTCCCTTTTTGCTGCAAGCCCCAGTCGGGCCCCACCCAAGGCCCACACTTGTAAGCCCCACCCTTCATTTAGTCGACTGTATTCTCCACCCCACCCCAGCCGCTCAACTTGTTAAAAAAAACCCCATTTTCAGCCCAGCCCCATCCCTTTGTCAAAATAATTAATTTTTTTTATACTTTTTGATTTTGTTCCCTATATATAGAAATAACACTCTCTATATTTTTCATCTTATTATATTCTGCCATCCCTCTACTATCACTCCAATTTCTATCAATATTTTGTCGCAAATTTCTGTTTTCGAAATCATAGTTGAGAGCACTTGGGAGACTCATTTCAAATAGTTGGACAGCTGAAGTGATATTGCAATGGTAGAAACATCTCTCATATATTTTATGATAAGATTTATAAATTCTGATAAGGATTATAAATTTTTTACTCCCACCTAAACCCATGACAAACCCACCTAAACCCTCTCTCTCTTTTTTTTTTTTTTTTCAGTTGTTTGTATGTTTTCCCATTAGCTTTGTTTCGATTTTTTTCTAAGTTTGTTTTTCAGTTTGTTTTATTTATTTTTATTAGTTTTGTTTTTTTTATTTTTTAAATTATTTGTAGTTTTATTATTTTGTGAATCAGTTTTTTTAAAAAAATCTCAAATATATTTTTATTGTTTTTTCAGTTAAAAATAAATTTGATGGTGGGAGCTAAAAAGTAATGGTTTTTTTATCCATATGTTTGTTTTATAAAAAAAATAAGGTCGGAGTAAAAGAATTTTAAATTTTATCCAAAAATTTTTTATATCAAAAATATAAATTATGAGTAAATTTTAGAAATTTTTTAATCCCATTTGTTTTTTATATAAAAAAAAAATAGTCATAAAAATAATTTTAAGATCAAAATTTGGGGAAGGTGGGGTAAAAGCAAATTATAAAGTTTATCATAAAATTTTTTTTTAGTAAAAATTCAGAAATAAACCTATTTATCCAAAAAAGAAAAAAAGCTGATAAATAAAATAAATACATTTAATAATAATAAAAAATGATTTAAAAAATAATGAAAATAAAATAAAAAAATGAAACCAAGGGGGCGGCTGGCGGTTGGCTGAAGAAAGAAGAGTGAAGAGATGCAAGAGAGAGGAGAGATGAGGAAAAATTAGGCCAGAAACCTCTCAATAAAGAGGTCTCATCCACACACCCCAGTTAAAAAAAAAATTGAACTTTTAAGTATTACCAAACGCGGCCTAGGTACGACAAAGATCAGTTGTTTCGACAAATTCCTTGTAACTGAAAAAACCCTTCTATTGCTTTTTTCTCTTCATGTTCCTTTCTCCTTTGTTTCCCCTCAGTAACTCGGTTTTGATTCAAGTTCTAATATTTATCTACATATTCAAAAGTATATTCTTTAGTCTTTCCATATTGATTTTTATCTTGATTCAAGTTCGTGTATTTATCATCTTCTAAAGTATTTTTTTTAATCTTTTTATTTTTATCTTGTTCAAGTTTGGGTATTCATCTACATCTTCAAAAAATTTTCTTTATGAGTACTCTGAATAGATAGACGTTTGTATCTTCTCGAACGAATCTCAAGATGACTTCGTCTTCATACTTGTCCTTCCATAAATTTTTGCTCGGTGATAAGTGTGCATAACCATGGAGGGGTTATTTTACCTAATTTTTCAATAAAGTTCTAGTTGTAATAAAAACCAACTTCTTGAAAAATCAATACGTTTTCAATTATGTTTTTTTTTTGTTTTTTAACTCCAACGATGGTTTCGTTTGAAAAACGAAGAGAACCTCTTAATTGCAATTTTGGTTTTGTTTCTAGTATCTTAAGAATTTCTTTTTCTTTGCGAACCTTTTTCATGAGAGCTATTATTCACACCCCTCTTTATGTCAAATCAGCAAACTCATCACCATACTCTTTGACCAAAATTATTTTTTTGCCCGTGCCCTTTCTCTCTTTTTTCCTCGTGTCCCCACACCCTTTTACCCCCAGCCTTCCCTTTTTTGCTGCAAAGCCCCAGTCGGGCCCTCACCCAAGGCCCACACTTGTCAGCCCACCCTTCATTTTAGTCGACTGTCTTCTCCACCCCACCCCAGCCCTCCACTTGTTAAAAAAACCCCTTTTCAGCCCAGCCCCATCCCTTTTGTCAAAATAAATTTAATTTTTTATACTTTTTTTGATTTTTTGTTCCCTATATATATGAATAACACTTCTCTATATTTTTCATCTTATTTATATCTGCCGAATCCCTCTACTATCACTCCAATTTCTATCAATATTTTGTCATTTTTTTTCTCGAAATTCGAGTTAGAGCATATGGATGACTCAATTTCACAATAGTGGACAGCTGAAGAAAGTGATATCCAGTGTAGGTAAAACATCTCTCATATATTTATGATAAGATTTTATAATTATGATAAGATTTATAAATTTTTTACCAAATTATGATTATTAAAATTTATAATTGTTTTACTCCCACCTATAACCCATGGCCAAACCCACCTAAACCTCTCTCTCTCTCTTTTTTTTTTTCTTTCAGTTTGTAGTTTTTTTCCATTAAGCTGTTTCTTTTTTTTTTAGTGTTTTTATAATTTGTAATTTATTTTTCAGTAGTTTGTTTTTTTTTAATTTTGGAAATATTTTGTAGTTTTATTTATTTTGTAATCGTTTTTTTAAAAAAATTCAATTTTTTTTTATTTTGTTTAATTTTAAAAAAATAAATGTGCTGGTGGGAGTTAAAAGGAATCTGTTTTTTTTATCCATATTTTTTTTATAAAAAAATAAGGGTGGAGTAAAAGAAATTTAAAATTTTATCAAAAGTTTTTTATATAAAAATTATAATTATGAATTTTAAATTTTATAAATTTTTTACTCCCACTTTATGTTTTTATATATATAAAAAAATAGAATCCTAAAAATAATTTTGAGATCAAAATTTTGGAGGAAGGTGGGAAGTAGTTAAAAGGAAATTATAAAATTTTATATAAAATTTTTTTAGATTAAAAAATCAGGAATAACAAAATATTTATCCAAAAAAGAAAATAAAGCTGATGTAGTTTGTGGGAAAGTGGGGGGGAAGGGTTTATAAAACAAAACAAAAAAAAAAAAAAAAAAAAAAAAATAAAATAAATGAATAAGAGACAAAAAATTAATAAAACATATAAAAATATAAAAAATAAAAAAATGAAACCACATGGGGGCGGCTGGCGGTTGGATGAGAAAGAGAGAGTGAAGAGATGCAAGAGAGAGGATAAATTAGGTCAAAACCTTCCCAAAACATGTCCCATCCCGGAGTAATAGTTTGCCTTTCCCATTTATGATAAAAAAATCTCTAGAGGTATTGAGTTTTTGTACTTAGGAAGTACCAAATCTAACCTTTTTTTTTCAAGTATATCCATATACTTAAAATGTTTGTCTCTATTTGTATTTATAACTCGCAATATTTTGTTTATAACTTTAAATAATAGCGGTAGCAAAGAAGGAGCAGGGAAGGGGGGAATCCCTCTCAAAAAGGGGAGAGAAGAAAAGGGGGCCTATCTTTTTTCCCTTACCGGTACCCCAGTCGTGCGGCTTCTCACTTCCCTCCTCCTACACCCCCCCTGTCTCTCCGAATTTCTCTTTTTTTTACGATACATCACTATATTATGAATAAGGATGTCTATATCTTTTTTTTTATTTGTTTGAACCAACTTGATAAATTTAGCGAAAACGTAAAATATATTTTTCCCATAACTTCGGTATGTATGAAAAGAATATGATGACGTTATTTTATTTCTTATTATATTTCCAAATCTATAATTTTTGTATGTGTCGCAACAGTCAATTTCATCTATTCAAATCGAAAAGAAGAATTATAGGAGTTTTTTCCGATTGAAATTTTGATTTTAATTGAATTTTTTAATATTTTTTTATTAAATTTGAATTTCTTTAATTTAAATAATAAATAAAAAATAAAAAATAGAAAGTGGGACCCCAAAGAAAAGTGGCCCACTTGCCAATAGCATTGCTGTTAACAGCTACTAAGTAGTGTAATTCAACTCATATCAAAGAAAAGTACGATTTGTAGAGAAGGCGACGCTCTGATACGAAGAGTTTTTACCAAACGATGTCTGGAAGTCTCGTATGCGTGATCGTGGCCGTCGACGGCAGCGAAGCGAGCATGAGCGCCCTCCGATGGGCTCTCGACAACATCAGGCTTCGATCCCCTGCTCCCGACTCCGACTCCGGCGGTCACTTCGTGATCCTCCACGTCCAATCGCCGCCGTCCATCGCCGCCGGACTCAATCCCGGCTCCATCCCCTTCGGTGGTCCCAGTTAAGTGTACGCGCTCGAGTTTGTTCGCTTCTCTTTGAAATTATATTTAAACAGTGTTTTGATCTTTTATTGTTCTTCAATTTACTTATCTGAGATTGATTACTGATAGCTGTCTTAATTGAAATTTAAAGGCGATTTGGAGGTACCTGCTTTCACTGCCGCGATTGAGGCTCATCAGAAACGGATTACTCAGGCTATTTCACTCATGCTCTGCAGATTTGCGCCGATAAGAATGTTAGGGCTCGTTTTCTTCTGTATACCTATGTGCTTACATATATACATATGGAATATATAAGAATATGTTTATATATATACACTAGCGGGAATGCACACGCTGCAGTTATTATGAAAGTGACCGTTATTGTGAATGTGCCTAAGTTACCTTGCCATATCTATTCGTTTGGAAACTGATTTGGGCGGTGTTAGAAGGCCGCGACCGTGGTATTACACGGGCGCGCCTACGTGGCGAAAAAAAGCTTCCCAGCCACCCATTTGGGGGGGGTCCCACATTAAAAAGTGAATGACTAAAAAGAAAACAAAGAAAGGGGGAAAAAAAACAAAAAGGGGTGGATGGAAAGCGCGCAACGGTAGGCGCGCGACCGTTGGGAATACCCACGGTGAGCGCGACCACTCTAACACCCACCCTTTTTGTAAGGGTATTTTAGGTAAAAAAAAGTGTGAACAGACTTCAATTTGTGTCTACACCAAATCTGTTGTTGGTTTTTAATGACAGTATATATATATATAGTTCCTTTGTAAAATTTGATTAAGGTATTTGATGTGTTTAGTTTCTACTTTATTGTCTTTGCTTGGTATCACTTGACATTTTTTACAAGTTAGCCTTTTAGTTATGGAATTTTAGATTATTAGCTTAGAATTTTTAAAATAGGCTGTAAATCTGTTAGTGTTTTGAGACAAAAAGTTTGACCTGTTTAGTAACAAGCTCCCAAATGTCATTTTGTCTATACGTAAATTAAGTGGAAATAGTTTTCTCTTTTTTGTGGATACATATTTTAACAGTTTCAATAAAAAAAAAGCCTACAAAACCGAGCACAAAAAAAATCCCACTATTTTTTTGTGTCTGTTAAGCTAAAAGAGCTAAATAATTGGTAATTGAATATTGATATCAAACGCCTTTAGTCAGTTTTTTAAAGCAAATAAACTAAACAAGTTATCTTTTCTAGTACTAACAAACAGATTCATTGTCAAACTAGCTCTGAAACGACGAAGGAAATGCTACGCAAACGGACAAACTTTATGATATTTTCTTAATCACTAATGTGGTAGCCTGGTAGGTAGGTTTGGTAGGAACCCACTAGAAAATATGATAGGAATAACTCGTGTGAGTAAGAAAAAATGTGGTAGGAACAACATTTTGTTGTTTGTATAACATGACTCAAAGATGTGTCCATTGAATTTGCCATCTCTTTGTTAGTTCTAACATGAAAGGTATTGGACTTGCTGGAGCTACCTCATTGCAAAGGAGCTAACAATGGTTGCTTGGTACCATTTAAAATAGTGTCATGGGCTTGTCAAAGATTTTGATTTCTCCATTTGTTTTATAGGTGAATAATGTTAAAACCCAAGTGATTATTGGGGATCCAAAAGAGAAGATATGTGAAGCTGTCGAGGAGTTGCATGCTGATCTGCTTGTCATTGGGTCCCGAGCCTTTGGTCCCATTAAAAGGTATGACTCCTAGTTTGAAAATGAGACAGTGTTTTGTTTATGTGCTTGGATGCATAGGATATGGTAACTCGGCTGTACTTTATGATAGCATTTACTGCCATGAATGGAGCCATGCAAGAAAACTGCAAATAATGGGCTACAAGTTGAAGGTATATGATGTAGAATTTGTGAAACACGGTTCTTCGAGATTCTGATATTATTTATGGTGAGTAAATTACATTACAAAACAACAAGATATATAAGTTATATGAGTTGTGAAAATTTATCCTTCAGGTTGTTTGGTATTATTGTTTGGTGTTGACAGTGATGGATAATACAGTGGGGAAAATGTTTCTGCTAGTTCCTGATAACAATTAATATTTGTGTACTCAGCCTATGATAGTTCTAATTGAACAAAAAAAGAGGAAAATTAGCTTGAGATGGTAACGCTATCTGCAGTGTAAATAAACTAACGATTGATGTGTCTGGGACGAGGAGTGATACAATAAATGTTGAAGGCGCTGAAGTAATGTAGAGGAATCTGAGGGCGTGGGTTAATGAGGCAAAAATGACTTAATTTCCTTAGACTTCATTGGTATTAATAGATCCAACTGGACAGAATGGATGTATGTAACCGATGCCAAGTACATAGTGTAATAAGCTTGTTGCCTTGGGAATATTTTTCCTGTGCACATGGCCATACTATGTCAATGGAAAGAAATAATTTGTCTGATAGTGGCGGTTCAATGGCTACAAAGAATACTAGGTCATGTATGGCACGTATGTACGCATAGATTACAAGGTGACATCTTTTAGGCAGTGCATTTATAGTGGTAGTTCACCAGTGGAGGATAGTCATTCTGGTGCCTCGACTTCATTTATAACCTCTTAGAGCTTCCGGTACGTTTATTAGTTAAACGACATTCGGTTGCAAGGTACTCTCAATTGAGGTGTCAATGGTGTTCCATGGGTTGTTCTTGTGTGAGATTTTATGCGTAACATGGATTCACAGTTTGGAGGAATTTGACAATTACCAATTACAGTTGCCCTTTCTGATTCCAGTAAGTGTTCCTCTTGGAAACAATGAGCATCCCAGAAGAAACTCAGAAATGGACAGGCATTGTGTCAAGGGGAATATGCCACTTGTTAAGAGTCAAGACAATAATGCCACATTGGACGTTAGGATTTTTAGTTTGTACAACCATTTCTTCTTTGATTCAGCAGTGCAAGTGACACAACTGTCAACTATAGCATGAACCACAACCAGTGGCAGAGCTAGGATTTTAAGCTAGAAGGGGCACATGTTAAAGAATAATAGCAAAGCCATGAACTTAAGATAGAAGCACTTATTAATCACAACTTGAAATTTCTTTCCATAATCAACCACAATGAGACATTATTGTGCTTAAAAATTTATTATTAAGTACACAACTTTCTAATGTATACTTTTACAAAAGTTTCTGAAAAGAAGCACAAAAAACTTAAGCATAATACGTATACTTTTATAATTGACCTTGAAGAGTTTTCATCTTGGGAAATATTTACATATTGGTATGAATATCAATTTCATTAAAAAACGTCTATGCATGTTCTGTTGTACACCACCAAATTATCATTTGATTGCTCATTTAGTTATGTAACCGATTCTTTACTACAATCATTGCTGAAAATATCATCTCGATATGTGGGACTCTTCTTGCAAAAATGAAAAGTATTGTGAGCCTTAATTGATTTAGGATGGGCACTAGATGTAATTATGTAGGGAATAAATGGGAGATTCAATTTTTATAGGGGTATAACTATAATTACTGAAAAAGTGAGGGGGGTCACATGCCCCTCCTGGGCATGAGCTCCCTCTGCCCCTGACCACAGCCCTCTTGGATGCTGTGGCTGAGAGACGTGTGGTGGTCTTTGATTTCCTAAACTGACTTGACTCGCTACTTCTGGTACCATGAAAATGCGTTCTTCCCTCGTTCTTTTCTAATATTGTCAGGTTTATGTGACGCAAAGAGTTTCAACACACGCACCCACCCACCCTCCCATATGTACGTATACATATGTATTTATATATGAGTACGTATGTATGTAGTAAGTGCAGCAGTGGTCTGAAATGCAGAATACCTATCATTTTAAAAGAGATTTCCCAGTAATCCAGGAGAACATGATTGCTATGTTGGCAATCCTTGATTTTTCCTCGTCTCCTTACAGGATGTTTCTGGGAAGTGTAAGCAACCATTGCTCAAACCAGGTACCATGCCCAGTGACGATAGTGAAAGGTACTTTTTGACAAGCCATTCTTGGCATGCATTTTAGTGATCATTCTTGAGCATGTTTAGCAGTACTTTGTATTAGGCTTTCTACTTCGTATCTTAGATTTTCTTCTGGCAGGGTTGTGGGTAATAGCACTATTTACTTTTTTTTTCAGATCTTGTCTTATAAATAATCATGGAAAATTTTCATCATATTGAAACACTGATGTGGCATGTAATGATGCTGTTTTGAGCTCTTGAGTCCTGCATCTATTACTTGCTCTGTGATCAGTTTGTCAAGCTGTGCTACATTGTTCTGATATATTGCAGCCACATCTATATGCTGATGTCCATTCATTTCAGAAAACTTTCCTTTGCTGATGTCCATTCATTTCAGAAAACTTTCCTTTCTTATTGACAAAAATGAACATTTAGTAGATCAAAAGTATTGAATGCAAGAAGTTAGGCTCTCTATGAAAAGCACATAAGATGTTTACAGCAGCAACTTCTTACAAGATGCTTACAGGACTTAAAAACTTTCCTGCCACCTGCTGGGAATGCACCCCCTCTCTGTGGTCTTTCGCTTTGTTTTCTTTTCCCCCTTATTTCTTCTTCCCTTAAAGATGCGACAATAGAATCCTGGGAGCTTTCACATGGCTGTAGCTGTTATTCTATTATGCTGTCTTTTTAAGTACTTCCTTTGTCCCATTTTGTCTGTCCACTTCTCCCTTTTTATATGTCCCAAAATGTTTGTCCACTTTGAAACGTCAAATACCAAAATATTGTAGACTTCCCCTTTTGCCCTTTTAATTTTTAATTGGTGCGACAAAATCACTTTTCCACTTTTAGGTTATCTCAAATTGTTGGAAGGTAATTTGAAAAAGTTAAAACTCTTAAAGTGTGGGATCATTGTCTCCTTAAAAAGTTAGATTCCCTATAATGGACAAACAAATTGGACCAATGGAGTATTTTTTTTTTTTTTGGAAATTGAGAATTCAAATTTCTTTTAGGCTTTCTCCTACTGAGGTTTTGATACATGCTGATAGTTTCTTTGAGCAAAATTATGGTTTTGATAATTTGGCCTTGAAATATTCAGTGTAGTATTTGTTTTCTAGATGAACTTATTTTTAGATTGTCACTCTAGCTGCTTTGTTATTTGATTCTTATGTCACCATCCCTTTAGCCTTATTTTCCCAAATTCTTATTGTCTTGAAAAAAAGGCCTATTTAGTGTGATCTGTAGATGCTTAAATTTCATCATATGTTGCTATCTCAGGTTAAACCGGATTAAAATAATCTTCTAATGATGGAGTGCTTGTCTGTGGTGAATCCTGCTTGGCTGAGCCTGATTCACATTGCTTAAGGTTACTTGTTGACCATCAATTCCTTCTGTTATTACTTCAATAATCTCTGGTGAGCAGTTTTTAAAAGAAGAATCTGAGTGTGGATTCTGTTACTCTGTTGTTGTTTTTGTACATTAGTTGTTTGCTGTTTGTTGTACATGAATTATTCTGTCAAGAAAATTTGTTGTGGATCTGGCTCTTCGGACTTTGTTTCTGTACATTTCCAACAGTGATGTCTCTTGTAATTTTCTTAAATAGATTTCCATTATCAGTTATTATTGGTTTGGATGGTTTGCAAATGGGCTTGAATTATATTTGTCACCAGAGGAGAGCACTCTCTCTTATTGACTTTCACTTTCCTCGTTTCTTTACCTTTTTACATTTGGTGCTATAGGTGTGTACACATGGCCATGGTTCCATTTGAGACTATTATCTTTGTTTTGTGAAGCAGAAATCTATTCAGAGAATTTCCCATAATTGGGTTGAATTTGGCAATCGATGATGAAGGTGCATATGTTCCATTAGTGAAAAGTTCACCCAGTTTATTCTCCCTTAATGGAGTCTGGTAGGGGTAGAAGGGATCATAATTCAAGTTATTTAGTATTATTTTGTACGTGCTATAAATAAAGTCAAACTCTTTTAAAGCTATTTGAAGATCTCCTCTTTATTTGTTACTAAGTTGTCTGTTTGCATGCTCATCCCTAGAGTTGATACTTGTTGCTAAGTTGCCCATTTTAAAAGTTCAACAGCAGTTCATCATCTCTCTGGGACAGATAAACACTGCTTTGTAATGTTGTTAAGTGCTTTTCTCACAAAACTGACTTTTGAATTGCATACTCCTTCCACGCCAATCATGCATCTCAAGCTCGAGGTTCAATGATGGAAAGCGCTCTCATTTGCTCGAGCCTCCAAAATAAAGCTATCTATATGCAAGCTTATAGGTAAGATGGTTACTAACTTCAGATAGGCTTGAAATTAGGTATCCATGATTGGCTTAAACAGGATTATATAATCCACTTCTCAGGTTTGGGAAATTTGGATTTGACAAAAATAATGAAGGGTTGTTGGATTAAGGCATCTTAGTTGTAGCACTTTTGTATTTAAAAGAGATTTTCACTCGGTTGAACATTTTCACTGATTTTTACCCGTTTTCTTCTTCTTCTTCTTTACATTTTTTTGGCATTACGTTTGTTTTCTTTCCCCATTTTTATTTGGTTCTGTTGGGAAAAACATTTATCGACACAAGACTCAGGTACACGGAAAACTCAAGGATGTTTTCAAATGTTTCTGTTGTAGATTTCTTTGTCCTCTATGCATTATGTTACTTGGGGTGCACACCTTATTTCTTGCCGCCTTGGTAGTTTGTTGCACGTACAAGCATGTATAGATGCAAGCATAGTCCATTGTAGTGTGAAACTCGAAAGATACTTCATGCTGTTTTTTGAGTTGGAGTACTCTTCACTAATGTTTGTCTGTTAAGGAAAGCTCTGAAACAGCTTCATCTATGACACAAGCCACTAACTTGATGCTACGTTGAGAGAACACACATCAGAAAACGCATTCGAAAAATGAGAGAACACAACTGTGAAATGAGAGGAGTAGCACTAATTGAACTTTAGTTGAGACTTGAGAGAGATGAGATGGTTTAGTCATGTTCCACACCCACTGTAGATGCAACTGTGGGAAAGCATAGAAAGATCAATATGTTGGAGAGGAAACCCTAATCGATATGGAATGTTTTAGTTAAAAAAGATATGAATTTGTTAAAGTTTAGTTGAACATTTAGCCATTAATGCATAGAATGTCGAACAAGGATTCATATAACCGACCCCTATTGATTATGACACAATGCTTAGTTTCGTTGGGCTATGTTGAGTAAGTACTATATATTCAAGAAGAGGTACTTCATTGTTGCAGTTGGTAGATTTCTTCAACCATATTTATGTATTAGTGTAATGCTACAAACAGAATTGGTGGACAAATACAAAATGATGTGGCCCTTTTGCGATCATTTCATTTCAAACCAAAATAGCTATTGATTGTGGCTTGTAATTTCAATAATATCACTGTCATTTCATTTTAGACGGATTTATTTACAACACCGCTGTTTTTTCCTAGATAAGAATAATAATCACATGCAGGGAAGTTAAAAGGACAACTACTAGATCCTCCAAATGCTGTTTCCGGTGATACTTCCAATGCTTCCATCTACATGAGAACAGATCTGCAACAGTTTCTTCTACCTCTTCTCACACCTTGAAGCATATGCAGAAAACAGGTAAGAGCTCTGAGATCTCATTGAGTAATAGCTATCCTCTTTATCATATAGGCTGTGTGGTCCATAGAACAGACAGGACTTGGCTGTCCAAAACTGGCCCTAGCTGACGGCGCCCACCTCTGTCCAATTGTATTTGATTCCGATGAACAGAATGGCCCGTGACCTCAATGTGGCCTCACACACACACACACACACACACACACACAAACACACAATCATTGAGGAGAGAGTTGATTTGGAAAGCCTTGTCTTTGTTTGATGATTCTCCTTTGTCTTTTCTCTTTTTGTCAGTTTACATCTCTTTCAGTACCCATCATTCAAGCATTTATCCTGATTTTGTGTGGATACTTTCTTTCTGTCGATCACAATTTTGTGACGACGAAAGCAGTAATCACTTCAGTAGTTTAACTAGCATTAACTTTAACATGCTGCTGAGTTATTTTGATTTGATGAGAAACTGTACATTTTTGGAGATTGCTATATTCTTACTGTTGGAGCAGAAATTGGGTTGGCAGTGTCTTCAATCAGTAAAAATTTGTACATTTCAAAGCGCGTTACTATGTCGCTTTCCTAGAGACAGTATTTATCCCCCACCAAATAGTGTGTTCGGATTACAATAAATTTACCTATACAACGAAGCTTGAACTTTTGGTTCTCACTGTCTGGGTTTTTACAATAAGACAGTTAGAATATCTACGTAATTTTGAAAAAGAGAACCAAGAACCATTGAAATTTTGTTTCTGCGTAATAACAGAACTTCCGAGAAAATATAATTTTGTAGACATGAAGTAATCTTGTATTTTTGTAAGTGATTCTGGTCTAAGTGTGGTGGTTTATTTATAAGTTACAATGCACCAGTTCAGTCACAATCATTCGCGAACAGTTGATGATCGTTGTGATCAATCTGTATGTTACAACTTTTCAAATTTGATTATATCCATCCGATCATACTAGTTATGAACAGTTATGATTGTAACCTTACTAACCATCGTACCACTTGGTTAATTAACCACTAATAGTCAATTAACTCAATCGCCATGCATGTGTCACGTCACTATCACTTGTCGCCAAGTGACACTAAGAAAAGGCGTCACGCTAACGTGCTAAGTGCGTCATCAAAGTGCCATATTACAGCCACACAAGTCCATTGCCATGCGCGAGGGTTCATGGTGTGAAGCGCCAATGACTTCACTAGTTATAGTGCAAAGCACCAAAGCATAGCATAGTTACTTTAAAGTTAAGCATATTTAATACTCTAACTGCTTGTTTGGCTGGCGTATATGGGAGGGGATAGTTTAAAAGGGGTATAAATTTTAGAGAGGGATAACTTTTGGAGGGAGTAAAACTTTAATTTGGTTTGGAGACTTTTTAGAAAGGTGGATAAGGGTGGGGATAAGAAGGGAAAAGGAAAAATAGAGAGGAGGAAAACAAATATAAAAATATTTTAGATATTAAAAAAAAATTTTGGGTTTCTATATATATATATAAATAAAAATATACATTTTGTTCTCTTGTATATATTTTTTTCTTATCCTTCACCCCCTTTCCCCCGGATAACTTTTAATAAGTCTAGGTCACCCAAAAATTATCCGCCTCTATCACCTGCTGGGGGAAAAATTATCCGGGTGCATAAATTATCCGCCTTCTGTATCCGCCAGCCAAACGGAGTGGGGAAAATTATCTGGGTGGAACAGTTATCCCCTCCTAATCCACCCCTCCTAATCCACCAGTCAAACGACCCCTAAATGTGTTTTCATATATAAACAAGAGGAAAAACTTTTCTCATCTAATCAACGCGGGACAAAACTCTCATAAGAAATGAGCATTCTAAAAGCTACGAAAGCTTTGCAATAAATTAACAACATTAATATTTTAAAATTCTCTAACAACTTATCTTATCAAAACCTTCAGAAAAAACCAAAGGATAGGGGGCCGGGAGGGCAAGTTTGTGCGTCTTTTTACGACATTTACAAGGGGCTAGCACGTCGTAAAGATTAGTATATATTATATGTAGTTGACACATCTATTTCAGGTTTGTTATTCGCTATGTATAACCTTCTTTTTCAACCTTTTTACCAAAATTCATGTAATTTGGCCCTTTAAGTTGTATTTGAATCAAGAATTTGGTAAGAACCTCCTTTAATATTTCGAAGAGAAATTCTGATTGGATTTTTTTTTTTTTTTGGGTGGAGTGGGGTGGTAAGTGCGTGCCATGAGTGCATATTGGTTTCGCATCGGCCTAATGATGTGGCAAGACCGAGAAGATAACTCGTGCAACAATTTAGGTTCACTAGTAGCCACATCATATTAGTTTTATAGTTTATTTTAAAATCATAACTATTGTAGTTATTAACATCCAATCAATTTAATTTTTTACTGATCTATTTAACGAGACTTACAAAATTTAGCGTTTCTATTCTTATAATTGAACCCATAAAAGGGCCACATGACACTTGCAACACGATGCCGTGCCTACTACCCTAAACCCATCTTTGGTTACAGTTAGAATGCTAGTAATAAATGCAATAGTGGTTTATATTCTATTTATTTTGGTGAGGACCGACCTATATTAGTCATGTTAGGGTTTGTGTTTAAATTGTTTTCCGAATTACATTTAACAGGAAATTATACGTATTTGAGTAATAATATACAAATAAAATATTTATGAGAATAAATGAATGATGTGTTAGAATAATATTTTTGCTTTGGACTGATTGTGCAATTGTACGACATTGTTTGTTCTTGTGACATTATTTTTCTTGCTTTGTTTGACCTTTTGTCCTAATAGGCTATATAATTGCTTCTTTCATTAGATTAATAGTGAAAATGCCTATTTGTTGCATGTGAGTGAGGTGTGGGGTCAATGTCTTATATTTTTATCAGGCTTTGGGATCCTAATATACCAGTGGTTTCACCTAGTGGGCCCGGACTCCAAAGTGTTTGTGTTGGGTGATTCTATTACCACCCCCTGTTTTTCTTAATACCCCCTTCTCCAAGTTCGTATTGAATTATCAATATAATAGACTTATGTGGTTTGGGCTTATATGTCGTAGGCACATTGAATGCGGTAATAAGGAGCGGTAATAAGGAGAAGTGATATGATAATTGATAACGACAACACTAGAGGGAGGGATAAACCGAATTTAACATTGATTGCGGTAGTAAAAAATTATATGATTTGATTGAATTTTTATGAACATTTAGTTCTTGATAGAGCTCAATGATATAAAAATATTTATGTAGTTGACCCTAATTGATTAGGACAAATGCTTGGCTTGATTTGGTTTATCGAATTACTATTTTACCTTTTCTTTAAGGCCACCTAACCCAACCGCAACCACCACAAGTCACCACCTTCTATCACTATCGTTGTGCCATCCCCACCCTTGCACTGACCATCGTTGCTATAAGGGAACAAAATATATAATGACAGACTCTGGTATTATTAGGGCACAGGCTTTCACCGAGCTGTTGCTATGGAGCAAGCTCGGAGGTCTTTTATGCCAGAACTCGATGCAAACACTACCGAACGCAGGCAATGTCCGAGTTAATGCCATTGTTACTTTCGAGCTGTCGTTGTTTAAAAAGTTCGAAAGAATAACCGCGCTAGAGTTTGGATAAGGGGCAATGGCCGGCGACAATCCCGAAGCATGTCAGGAGACAAAAGGTAACTTGCACGGTGAAACTTCTTTTGATAGCCCTCATGCCCGGGACAAGACGTGGACAACATAATGATAGGCTACTAACCAGGCCCTAGGAGCGTGGTTGTATCAGCTGCCTACTCACTGACACAACGGTCAACGTGTATGAACACACGTCGAATTGTGCCATATAAATTCAGCATTTATCTTTCTAAAAGGTATACGAACTTTGGGATGAAAAATACACACACTCTCTTCATATATTTTTCGGTCATCTAACTTGATCGTCGGAGAGTTCGTTTCCCATAAATAGCTTCGGCGGCTGTTTTATTATTTTTGTGTTGCAACTAGGTACTTTGCTGACTGGTGACTAACTGTAGCAGCTTGCACCACCGCAGATGTCTATCCTCGATTTTCTTTCTCTCATTTCGTAAACTCACTCCCCATAATTGCCGACACTCCTCACCCATACCCTCACTTTTGTAAGCCTCTCCATTGAGATAGTCCTTGTTGTTGCCCCTACCTACCCCTTTGCTCTTCTGTAGCCAATCACAACCTCCTAACCACTACCAACCTCCTCGCCACCATTGTCGCCCCATCCCCCCTTCCAATTCACCCTCAAGCTCAACCCGCCAAGCCCATCGGTTTGATAAATGGAGGAGATGACGGCGACCTTGGCCTAGCAATTTTGCCCATCAAAGCTTACGTGAGTGGGCATATACTTGGGGGGCTATGACTTTGTCAATCTTCTCAGGAGCTCTCCCTCCCCCGCCGAGCTCAGGCCGCATGACAGGCATAAAGAGGGGATCGGGTTGTAGAGGTGGGAGTAGTGGGCGAGGCACGACAATGTTGGAGATGGGGGTGGCGAGGGAACAATCTATAACCCAGTGGTGGTTGGGGTTGGGATTTAAAGGTTAAAAATGAGAGCATTTAAAAGATAAATTTGGATGTTTTGAGGGAAAAAAGGAATACTTTAATATTTTTTAATAATGTACTAACAAAAAGGGGTACTTGGAAAAGAAGGGGTGCAAATAGAAGGACCCCTTGGCCTACCCGTGACCGACCGCATCTTGTGGTGGACCGGCGCTTATTGACAAAATTCCAGTTGTTCCCGGATTCTCTATACAGGCTTCACGAGTTGTTCTTACAAATCCATCATTTTCATCAATGAAAATGCCCCTCGACGTCTACATTAATTACAATCATGACACTACTCTGCATGCATGGATCTACAAATAATCGATATGATGTTAAGCTCCCTTTTGGGGAAGCTTATTTAGCTCACTTTGAGCAATTTCAGGTTATTAAAAGTTGTATTGTTCGGTATAATTATAAAAGTCGATCACTAATTCAGTTGGCTTTCTTTCGTTTTTTTTCTTGGTTATCAAAGAAGAAAAAACTTATTTAGCCGATACATTTTATTAAAATAGCCGAAATTTACAAAATGGGCTGAAATAGCTCTCTCAAACAATAGCCTAAATTATCAAAGATAATGATTAGATTTGGGTAGGTCTAGAGGTGTCAAACGTATTGGGTCGACCCATTTATTTCGTTTTCTTACTGTGCTTTGTGCCGTGATAATTTAATAGAAACCTAAATTTAACACTGTTCATTGATTCGAACAGGCTCATCACCGTGTTCATGTCATGCTCAACATATTATAATTGTGATGTGCTTGTACCAGCTCAATTCAATTGACACCTGTAAGTGTTAGTGAGGCCGAATCTTAAGATATGATGATTAATTATACTTTGAGTTTTAAGGGGGTGTACCTTTTATAAGTCTCGATTCAGTTTTGTGGAGCTCTAATAAAGCAGGAAGTAAAAAAATCATCATTGAAGTATCGAAAGATTCATAATTTGGTTTAGAAATTTATGCAAAATGGACAAATACATAAAAAAAAGCATAGGATTTATAGGTTTAGGTTTGGGTTTGCCCTTTCAAACCATAGAAGTTTCTCTCATCATCTCACTTGGTTTCAGTTATTTTGATAGGACAAAAAACATCATCATGTTATTGCATCTTATTCAGGCTACTTCTAGCTATTAGGTTTAACAAGCTAACACTAAAAAACAATTTAAGTTCAGTTTGTTTGTTTTTCTAGATATTTTAGTTGCTTGGATAATAATTTTTTTTTTATCAGTAATTTTTTTAATCGTTTAATAAAAAAATTATGCCTTGTCATTTTCTCTTGACACGAGGAGTTGAAAAATGTAAAACGTAAGAATTTTTATTTTCTTTGAGAAACTGTTCACTTTATGATTGAAAAAATTATTTTTACTCGACAAATTAGTTGAGTGTTGATCTTTAGTAGATGAATTTTTTTTTTCAAATTTGAATTAAATTTTTATATTTTCAGATCCCTCTTGTCAAGATCAACTGAAAATATGAATTTTTATCTAACGGTTAAAAAAATTCGAAAGACAAAAAGAAATACGAAAACCAATACAGCTAAAAAAAAATTATACCTAATTAGGCCTAAAAAAACTGATTATCCTAATGCCAAGAGAAGTTCTTTCAATTATGCTTTTTATTGCATCATTCTGCTAACTTAAAGTCTAGTACAAAAAAATTCTTGTGGTGAATAGCACCTTAGTGACACTAAGGGGCATTTTAGTATTTTACTCAATGAAGAGGGCAACTATGGAGCTTCCACCACCGCCACATTTATTTCCTAGCTTGTGAACTTTATGTTTCGAGCTCTTAAACTCTGCTACACCCCCACCCTTCTCTCTCTCTCTCTCTCTCTCTCTACAATGTAAAATAAAAAATGATCCCATAGCTTTGTCCTTTATCTCAGCAGCTTGTCTACAGAAAAATCATCTCCACATTAGTCTTTATGAACCGACATGGATATTTTAGTAATTTTAAGGGTAAATTACACTGACCTCCCCTCTAGTTTGAGAAATTACAGTGACCACTAACTTAAAATAAAACAACAAATTTATTATTTTTGCACAAAAATTAATTTTAAGTAAATTTTGACATTAATTTTAAGTAAAAATTAATTTATTTAGATTACTATTTTTTTGTTATTTGTTGATAGAGAGAGGGAGAGAGAGAAGGGCAAAATGGGAAAGAAATATAAAAATTCTGACGGACCACTAACTGAGAGGAGAAATTGAAACGACAATGAAATCAGAAGGGAGGTCAACGCAATTTCTCAAACTAGAGGGGAGGTCAGTGTATTAAATCGAAACCTTAGGGGAGGTAGTGTTAAAAAAAACAAAAAAAAAAAAATTTTTATCCTAATTTTAAATGGCCTCCTAGTTTTCTTATATAATGGGTCTCACTCCTCACTCTCCCAAGCACACTCCACTTAGCCATGGCCTTATCCATTCTTGCTTTCCTATTTTGTGCTCTATTTCTCACACCCACCACAGCTTTTGACCCGTGTGCTTCTTCCGAGTCCAAACCTGATACCTCAGACCTCTCAGTGCTTCACGTTTATGGAAAGTGTTCACCATTCACTCCACCACAGGCCTCCTCCTCATGGGCCAACACCATCATCAACATGGCCTCAAAAGACCCAGAAAGGCTCACCTATTTGTCGAGCCTAGTGGCAACCCCGAAGCCCATTTCGGTCCCAATAGGCTCGGGGCAGCAAATTCTCAATATTGGGAACTACGTGGTCCGGGCCAAAATTGGGACTCCGGGTCAGCTCATGTTTATGGTCTTGGACACCAGCAACGATGCTGCCTGGGTCCCATGTAGTGAGTGCACAGGGTGCTCGTCCACCACGTTTGCACCCAATATTTCCTCGACTTATGGGCCACTAGACTGCTCCATGCCCGAATGTACTCAAGTCCGTGGGCTCTCCTGCCCCACGACCGGCTCGGTCTCGTGCCTATTTAACATGTCCTACGGGGGCGATTCCTCGTTCGCGGCCACTCTCTCTCGCGACTCCCTAACCCTAGGCACTGACGTCATTCCAAACTTCGCTTTCGGATGCATTAATTCAGTCTCGGGCAAGTCCATCCCGCCCCAGGGTTTACTGGGCCTGGGCCGCGGGTCCATGTCCCTACTTTCCCAATCCGGCCCGCTCTACTCCGGTGTTTTCTCCTATTGTTTACCCAGTTTCAAGTCGTATTACTTCTCTGGATCACTAAGGCTCGGTCCAGTGGGCCAGCCCAAGACTATCCGGACCACCCAACTTTTACGTAACCCACACCGGCCCTCCCTCTACTACGTTAACCTTACCGGAATCAACGTGGGCCGGGTCAAGGTACCACTAGACCCGGCCCTCTTAGCGTTCGACCCAAACACCGGGGCCGGGACCGTGATAGACTCAGGCACGGTTATAACCCGGTTCGTTCAGCCCGTTTACAACGCAATTCGAGATGAGTTCCAGAAGCAAGTGAAGGGTCCATTCTCGTCGTTGGGCGCGTTCGACACGTGCTTCGCGGTGACGAACGAGGACATTGCGCCCGCGATCACTCTGAGATTTTCCGGCATGAACTTGGTGCTTCCGATGGAGAATAGCCTGATCCATAGCTCCTCCGGATCGTTGGCTTGCTTGGCGATGGCGGCGGCACCGAACAATGTGAACTCGGTGTTGAATGTGATCGCCAATTTGCAGCAGCAGAATCTGAGAATTTTGTTCGATACGGTCAATTCTAAATTGGGGATTGCTCGTGAGCTCTGTAATTAGAAGTTTTCAGTTCTCTGTCTGTGTGTGTAATATCCAGAAGTGTTGGGGCTATGAATGAACTGTATTGAAAGTTTATGGTTATGGAAATGATGAGACGTGATTTTGTGATATTATTGTCTTGGTTCGATCTGTTTGTCCTTTTCTATAGTTTCAACTTTCTATATTGTCTTGGTTCATTTCGAAAGTATTTACAACAGTTTCAACTTTCTATATTGTCTCGGTTCATTTCGAAAGTATTTACAAATATCTGTAAGTGATAAAAAACAAATTTTATACTTTTAATTTTTAAATATTTTGAGACATTCAAATTAGGAAATGACAAACAAAATGAGATGCAGGGAGTGAAAACTTTCTTCATATGATAATA
>CM018897.1:4166311-4168811 GCA_009663005.1 Actinidia chinensis | reverse complement strand
TGTTCTTATAGTCAAACCTTAGGTTTCTTTTTGTAATTTCTCTCTCTCGAAAAAAAAAGCCTAATTGAACATAAAAAAACCCTCTCTCTCTCCGCACACGTTTATATTTGTGTACGTATGTGTTGGTAGGGTTATGGAGGTCGAGGTGACTTTGCCGAGGAAGAGGAATCGGTTTCGTGTGAAGAAGACGACCTTGGAGGCTGTGCTCCGGCAGTGCCACACAGCTATCGAATCGCTGGAAAACATCGGGAGTGCCAACGACGGAGGCGACGCCGATGGTGAGGGTTCGCCGCCACCATGCCGCGATAAGGACACCGACGAGGTGAGGGAAATTTTCGTGAATTTTGAGTGTTTAGGGGCTGATTGTGCGAATTCCGTTGCCCTGTTGGGGATGTTTTTGTTTGGTCTTGGTTTGATTGATTGAGTTTTGTTCTATCTGAATTTTGGATTATTCTGAAGTATAAATAAATTATGTTTTGAGTGATTCGCTGTTTTGACTGTTGGTGGTGATTACTTCGAATTAGGGGAAAAAACAAGATTTAGCGAATGCGGAATCTAAGGCCTTAAAGTGAATTTTGGTGGTTTGTGTGGGGTAATGGATTTGTTGAGTGATGGAAGGGAAATCGAAGATAGATACCCTGATCTTCCAACGTAAAGGAAGCTGGCACCAGGTAGGACCTCGGCGGCACCCTATCTGCAGCACAGGAACATTGAGACCGGCCGCCCAGGCTGTATTCGAGAAACGGCTCTCAAAAGTGTATGTAGATAGAGAAAATGTATATATGTTCTGATGGCGTACCTGAGTGAGAACAACAATTCTCCTTTTATAATCTAGCTCGCTGCGTAACTTGACGCGCCAACTGCCATGTGAGTAGTCGGCACAACCATGCCTCAACGAAGTAGTCGGTAGCCCGTCCCTGTGTTTGGCGTCTCCATCTTGGTATGGGGTCTGTCAGAAGAAACTCCATTCTGCAAGTCACCTTTTGTCCCCCGTCGGACGTTGCACCTCAGCCGAGCTCTAGAGCAGTTATTCATACCGAACTTGCTAAATAACAGAAACTTCTTGGCAACGATGGCCTTAGCCGGGACGGTGCCTGTGGTTGAAAGTTCTGCACCGAGCTCCTGCGCAGGGGTCTGCCGAGCTTGTTTCCCAGTGGTAGCAAAGCGGAGGCCCTGCCCTAGCTAGGCTAGATTCTATCACTGTATAGTTTGTGTTGGTTAACAGTGGCTATTGGGTGATGTTTGCGGGTGGATTGTTGCTGGATTGTGTTGTTCGTGATGTGTTTGTTGGTATTGGTTCGATTGATTGAGTTTTGTTCTATCTGAGTTTAGAAGTATTGTAAACTATAGAAATAAATTCTGTATTGTGTGATTTGCTGTTTTTGACTGCTAAGCCAAATCTTCATGAGTTTTATGCTTGCTTACGGTCGTTAATTTGAATTAGGATGAAGAAAAAAAAAAGGAAATCTAGTGATTGAGGAAACTAAGGTCTCAAAATGTATTATTACGCACTTGGGTTTGGAAGAATGTTGTAATATTCTTTTCACCCTACAAAATTACTACTTAGTTTACCTCCGCTGCTAATCAGTATTCAAAGATTACTGGGTTATATTAAATTCGCTTGTTATAGCATATGCGAGCTGGACTCACTGACGGGTCACGGACGCCAACCTTGAGTTGGGTCATGAGAGAATTGACCAAATAGAGAACAGTGCCCCATGGGCCGTGATAATTATCATGCCTCCAGCTCATGATTGAATGTGTACCGTCTGTATGATCCTTTTGGGGTACAAAAGGGTTGTATTTGAGAGCTGCAAGTGAGCTCAAATTACTGTCTGACATGTTTGGACAGTGCAGAAGACTAATTGATCATCTGTGCGGTCTTGCTATCTAATCTAAATACTTCCTTTGTTACTCACTTATTGATTATAAATGTACTTAAAGGAATATTGATGTCTCTGCTAGAACATGGTAGTTGCTTCTTTAAAAGTTATGCATCTCAGACTCTTATTGTTCATTTATTGCAGTTGTGCGATCTTCTTAAATCTAGAGTTGAATGCCCTGATTTCCTAGAAAAACTGGAGAGTGCCCAGTTGTCGCTTCCACAAAATATTGCTGGTATGCATCTAAGGTGGTTGCTTTGTTCTAGCTTTAAGATTTCCGTTTGACACGAGGAAAAAGACAAAATAATAATAATAATAATAAAAAAACTAGCGCATAAATACTGCAACAAACTACCATTTTTTGTGTCAGAAGTAAGACTTTGGACATGGTCAGACTTTATTATCATCGTGGATGTTAATTCTATTTTGTGTTTCTGAAACCGCTTTTACCTTCGCAATGATGGTTCTGTGATTGCTAATATAATCTGTGGGCAATGGCAGAAGAAGGGAGTTCTTGGGATGTGATCAGTGAAAATGATCTATGGGATGGTGGAAGTAATGAGCTGGACCACGAAGACTATGTTTTAGTTAGTCAAGAAGATATAATGGAGGGCATT
>CM018897.1:4156311-4163811 GCA_009663005.1 Actinidia chinensis | reverse complement strand
ATTTATTTTCTTATATAATCTTGGGGTGACGAGTCTATATAATTTGGAAATATCAGGTGCTAATCCTACTAATTCAATGGAGATTTCTGGTAACCTGCGGGTGGCGGTCTCCCCCTCTTTACTACATTATCTTCTTTTCTTTCCTTTGCCTTTTCCTTTCCCAGTTTGATTTGGGACGACTATGGCGTCTTTTTTGCATTATAGAACACGAGTGGTTTGATGTTACTAGTCATTTTGTAGAGTTCTGATTTTATTCTTATTCTCTGTTTTCCTAAACAGGATTTACCAAAACCCTGTGCTCCTTGGGGCTGCCTCGACAGCCTTTTGGACTTCTTGTCAAGTTATCTCGAAGCTTTTCTAACCTGCTTTGTTGGACTAAGTTCCGATGCTTTGGACGCATCGCTGTTGGATTTGTGCTTTTCCGAGCATAGCTGCATGGTGTTCCGGCTAATTCTGTAACATAATTGTCATTCTTTTCGCGCTACCAGCTCCATTGATTTACTCTGTCATAATTTTAATCATGTAAATATTTTCCAGTTAAAGCCTTTTCATTTCAAGTATTTCATAATTCTGTATATTAATCTGGAAACAATTTGAGGGAAGATAGCAACCAAACACACTTACCGGTTAGGGAAATAAATTTTCTTTTCTTCTTTACGAGAGAAATATGATAATATTAAAATTGTGATTAATTTTTTTAAAAAAATCACTAATAAAATATAGCTTATTTTCAAAAGAAAATGAAAATTTTGTATGTGTATGTTTTTTCCAAAGTATATCTAAATTTTTACCATTTTAGATTTCTTTTCGTCAAAAAAATTAAAAAAATACGTTTTGATCAAATGCAGCTTTTAGCGAAAGCTAAAATAGTCACCCGAAAGTGCTTAAATGCCAATAGGTGATAACAAGCCATAATAATAAGGCAAATAATATTTTCTCTACGTTCAGGGTTTGAGAGGTTGAAGATGATGGGGTGTTACTTGGCTTATAGGGCTTGTACTGAGATTATTACTGCATGTGAAGATTACGGGATTCAACGAACGTTTAAAATATATTTTTACTAGATGCGATATAGCTGAAAATGCAGCTTTTCCTTCCTCTCTCCAGTCCTATCACTTGGAAAAAAAATTATTTTTACTAGATGCAATGTTTGGATTCGAATCTTAGAGCCCATTTGGCTGGAGGATTTAGAAGGGGGATAATTTTTCTCCTGGATAACTTTTCTCCCGGGGCGTTTGGCTAGCGGATATGCACCCGGATAATTTATGCCCCCGGAGGTGGATAATTTTTGGGTGGCCTAGATCCCTAACTAAAAGTTATCCAGGGGGATAAGGGGGTGAAGGATAAGAAAAAAATATATAAAGAGAAACAAAATGTATAATATATATATATATATATATATATATATAGAAATAAAAAAAATATTTTTAATAACTAAATATTTTATATTTTGTTTCTCTCTATATATTTTTTTCTTTATCCTCCACCCTTATCCACCAATTCTAAAAAGTATCCAAACAAAATTAAAAGTTATCCCGCTCTAAAATTTATCCTCCCTCTAAAAGTTATCTCCCTCCTATATCCTCCAGCCAAACGGCCCTTACAACTGAAAATGCAGCTTTTCCTTCCTCTCTCTCCAGTCCTATCACTTGGGAAAAAAAACACAAACAATAGCCACCGTGTATAAGATTTTTTTGGTTTTTTGGAGGGCTAGTGTACGTGCGGATACCATAAAATCACTTAAATGGGGAAATTTAAAATTAGGCAGAGGGAAATTTGATATTAAACCAGTGGAAAACATTATGACATTAATTTTATCGAAGTAATTTTAGTAAATTTATTTTCTTCAAAACATTTCCTTTTTGGGTTCTTATCATGTAAATGGACTAACCTATCCTTCTATTTAATAATTGTTTACACTTTTTTACTAAATGCAAAGGTTGTTTTATGATAGTGAAAATTAATCCTAAAATTATCAATTTGTAAATTTTTCATATTTTGAAAGTTTTTTCTCAATGCAAAATGGAGCTGAAGCCTGTCCAATTTAGTAATTTACTACTATTCGAAGTTGGTGAATACGAGTGAGCTCGTTTACTTGTACATTCTCCCGTTCGCGAGGGAAAAAGAAAAAAAAACTTTTACAGTGTACTCGAGGCTCAAGTATTATCCATAAAAAAAAGGTTAGAACGATCTAAAATCTAATAATCACATATTCATATCACAATTTTTTTATAAAAAAAATTAACAAGTATTTTTTTAAAAGTAAATTATAATACAAATATGATCTCAATCATGTGGTTACTGATTCCAATCAACTTGATTTTTTTAATATCATAGATTTTGATCGTATGTTGAGACCAAGACAATACCCACATCGTGCTTTTATAGAAATCGAATACGAAGGATGAAAGGGAAATGAAATTAGGGAAATGAAAACTTGGTTTTGTTTCCACACAATTCCAACCAATTATTCTCGAATTCTCAACTAATATCCGAACCCGGGTATCGAAACCAGTTCGCCGGAGGCTTTTTCTGTGAATCCAAAAACATTAAGTTAACTTACGAAATGTGAGGTTGGAAAGAGCAACTCAAGCTTACAAGTCAACAATGCATTCTCCGAGGTAAACTTTGATGCTGCGAGGTGATCCGCAGCTGCCTTCCGCGATAAGTGCTCTGTCATTGGCAGCCATGTGAGCAATTATCTTGAAAATCATCTCAATCTGCAACAATTTCGTAAGAGAGTGGTTAGTAAGACATAAATGGTAAGATATCGTGGTTCTTAGAGAGAGACGGCACGTACATCTTCCGGAGCATGGCAGCGTTCGGCTACTTCATCGAGGGTTAATGGTTCTACAGGCTCTTTACAGCTGGGAACGAAATATTGAAGCATAAACTAGTCATCAGTGCCCAAGAAGGCAAAATTAAAGTAATGCAGAGTGAATCGAATTCACCAAAGATCGGATATCTCTGTAGTTGTTCCATTTTCAAATTGATTGACTTGTAAACTAATAGAGTACTTGAAGCCTTGAGGCCGTGTTTGGATCTTGGATTATGGAGGGATTTGCTAAGGTGGTGCGGTCGCGGGAAAAGAAAAGTAATGAAAAAAGATTAGATTTGAACCATTAGATCCATTAACTTTATCCTTTCCGCCGCCAAATCCCTAATCCCAACACAACCTACGGAAAGAAAAACAAAGGGTAAAGAGAGACAAAACTAGCGTCACAAATCCCTTCGCTTTTCTTTTCCCTTCACAAATCTGTCGACAAGTTCAAGACCGGAACATAGCCGAAAGGGTGGGATTGTAGAAAAGAAGTTATCAGATGAGAAATTCGCTGCCATAAGGATGGTTCTTTTCAGTAATATTCTGTCAAGCATCCGAGTTCCAGGTCAACAAGTGTGAATCATGGTTCTTTTTAAGACATGAACTGAAAGAAGAAGAAGAAAAATCCCACAGATCTATACGATCCTACACACTAATTCTGTAATATACTCATGCAATGTTATCCATTCGGAAAAACTTTTGAGATAGACAAAAGACTGTAGATATCTGTTCATTGCGACTAGGAACTGCACCCGAAAAAATTGCTACAGAGACGAGGAAATTCTTCGTAAAAACTATCAGAAGAGCAAAGTCATAATAAGATATCCTATATAGCTCTTAGCTACCACCTAAGAAGTGACAAAACACCTTTACCCAAAAAAATCTAGCGTCGTTATTAGCAGTTCCATGTACTTGTCTCACTCAATGGGCACACTTCAATCACACATTTACGAATTAAAATCATGATACTATGAGACCTTTTTTTAATTTCAAAACAAATGCACAAAACATCAAAGATAAGAGTTGATGTCATACCTGGCCGCATTGAGTACTGCAAGGACCCGTTTTTGGAGAGCTAGAACTTCTCCAGCTGCTTTTTTCCCAGCTTCCACCCCTGAGATAACAATAATACAATCATAAATTCCATCATTTACACAAACATATGCACAACAGGTCAAGTTATATTCCTTAGAAACAACAATATAGTCTACCGTTCTGGAGCCAAATTTGTAGGGGACAGAAAAGGAAATGAGTATTTACCAGGTTGATGATAAGCGTTAATGTTAACCAGTGAGGCATAAATCCCAACAGCTCGTTCATACAGTGCTATTAGTGCCCCAACTGATCTTGGTGTCACTTCTTGCACCGTAACCGTAATGGACTCCCGATCATTAGAATACAAAGCAGATCTTGTTCCCTGCAAGAAGTCAAAATCAGTTTTGTGCAAAAGAATTCCGAAAGAGAGAGGGGTTGAGGATGAAAAAATCAACCTGTAGCATTCCGAACAGATAGTCACCGCATGTGACGCCAGGTTCAAGCTCCCAATCATGGCCAGGGGGTCTATCACGTAGTACTTCAATGAACGTCGCAAAGAAATTGGGCACACCCTCCCTCAGTTGTTGGATGTAGCTAAAGGACATTGAAGGCCCAATCAGTCTATTTCTATAAACAAATTACATGAATTATTAACTGAAAACAAAAACTCACGCATGCTGATCTGTGCTCCCTTTATTCCCATAGACACTAAGCCCCTGATTCACCTGTCAAGGTAAAAAAGGTGGGAAGAATTTGGGTTACCATTAGTAATCAAGAAGTCAACATAAAAGAAGAGCATGAAACATCTTTATTAAAAACATGCTTTCACTTAGGACATGAACTTGATGAAATTCAATGCAACTGTTTGGGAGGAATATGACCCCTTAGGTGCTATGGGGTTCTAAAGTGCCATTGTGTAGACTTAAGGTGTGTTTGGAACTTAGGGAAAGAAAGGAAAAACTGGAAAGTGCTAAATTTTCTTTTCTCTTGTTTGGTTCCAAGTTTTTGGAGGGAAAACAAGTAAAAATCTATTCTCTTTCTCATTTTGAAATTTTCTTTTTCCATTCTTCCCTCTTTCTTTTCTTTTTCTTTTTCTTTTATCTATGTTTGTTTAGTAGTTTTATCGCATCTTTCTTTTAAAACCTAAGAAGGGGAAATTATTTTCTTTCTTATTTTCATTTCAAAATAAACTAGTTTTTCCTAGCATTTTCTTTTCAATTACCTTCTCTACTTTCTCTTCCTTTCTTTTTCTTTCTACAAGTTCCAAACATAGCTTTACATAGCATTTGATACCAGGCTCAACTAAACCTTAAATATTTAACAACTCATCAAAAAACTTAAAAGCCAAAGGAAGAAACACTACCATGATTACAAAGGGCTACCCACACAAAATTTAAGAGGTTTGCCATAGCCTGTATATACCATCATATCAAATAAGAAGTGCATTTTGCCTAATTTGGATTTTATGGGTATTAATGGCTTAAAATCACTATACTAGGCAATGGAATGGGTTACTGGATAAAGGTGCACAACCCATTTGCATCAAAATGTCCATGCATTGTGATTAAAACGATGTTTTACAACTAGGGTAATAATTGCTTAAATCACTATATCTATGGCAGTAGAAATGGGTTAAGGGACAAGGTGCACCGTGCGCCGTGCACCATCCATCTGTGTCAAAATGTACACACGACGGAAATTCAGAACCAATTGCTGATTGCAGTGTAATACCTGGATAATAGAAACCTGACCTTTACAATTTCTAATTGCAGAGTATAAGAAAAGTAAGAAACCAGATCTCTGTAGATACTGAATCTTTAACTTTTGGTTTTTAGGAAGGAAGAATTTTTTTTTATTTATTTAAAAAAAGAGCTATTACACACAAAAATGATTTAGTACAAAAAATCAATATGATCAAAGCTGAAAAAAGGTTGAGTACAAAGTAGTAGAAGAATTGTTATAACATTTATGCATGTCACCCACTTAACTAGATGTGGTAATACTAAGATGACAGAAAGTCCTTCATAATAACCAAAATAACTTAGTTGCACATTCACACTCTTCTAGCATTTGTCAGATGGGTCGCAATGTTTTCAACAAGTTTAGAGGGACTAAATAATTGCTGACATCTGGTTCATCAAATCTTAGCCTCATTCAAACATGCCACAGACAAAAAAAGTTGACATGAGGAGGCAGAACATACCCGATTACCATCCAAGTCAAATTCCTTCCCAAGTGATTCCATGACCAGCTGCTGTAAATACCTACTAAATAATAATAGGCTGTCCTTGTAAGGAAGAACGACCATATCCTATGAAAAGACAATGAAGCAAAGTATAGTTTTTTATGAGTGAAAATGCAACATAACATAGCCAAGACTGATGGCTGATAAAAAGATAAATTGAAGCAATACCTTGGATCCTACACCATCAGAAGCCCAATACCAGCATAAAGCTAAGCAATGCCGCAGGGTTATTCCTAACCTGAAAGAGGAAATAATCAGAAAGAGGATTTCTATATTCTTCAGCACAACTTCACCAACTTACTTTTTTGAGTCAATTATGCATCTCACATCATCTTAACAAGGAAAGTAGGAATTCAAAATGTTCTCCTCTAGCCTATTTCAACAATCCCAAGAGGATAAACTAAAAAATCAAACCAAAGATAAGCCCCTAAACCATATCAATGAAGTATTCCAGCAAAAAAAGAACTCAAACTGGTGACCCAACAGGGGTTTGACCATTCACTTCTCCCTTTTAGAGTGGCAGGAGACAATATTAAACTTTTTTCTTTTTTTGATAACTTGTATCCAGCCAAAGGACCAATTAATCCAGGGGACCAATCGCACCATCCACTAGCGGGGCCCAATTAAAGCCAGGGCAAGGCTCCATATGGACTAACCCAACTCAGGAATTGATAGCACCTATGAGGTTTTGAACCTGAGACCTTAGAATGGAACAGACCTCACAAGTCTCATGCCTAGACCATCAGGCCAACCCCTGGGAGGGTAGGAGGTAATATTAATCTAATGGCTGGCAGCTACAAATCTATCGGTTTATCAAGAAGGACATTCCGATGGGATATTCATCAGCCATTAAAGCAGCATAATAGACATCCCATCAGATGAACTGCACTACACAAAGCTAAGCCAGAGAAGAAAAAAAACTTGCCTTTGGAAACAAATGAATTCAGAATGACATCTGGAGGATGAGGAGAACTGATGAACCAGGAAAACGTGGTTGAACAAATCCAAACAGATTTAATAAATCATTCATAACAACAGAGCCAACTAATTTTACCTCTAATTTCCTACTTTCCAATGAAAATCTCTAACTACTCCATTTTATTGACTATGCAGAAAAAAACTAACCTTCGCACATACCCCAATCCTTCCCTATACTTATAAAAATAAACGCAAGTCTTTGAGCCCCAAGAAAGAGACATAATAGAGGTGAGAGATACACCTTAAATCCTCCATGTATATCTATACCATTGTATAGCCAGAAAGATGAGGATTCTTTGTGCGACCAGAGAAAGAAATATGGAGGAGAAGAATGAAAAAATGATGAAAACAAATGAACGTGAAAGTGCCTACCCAACAATCTAGTAAGGCCTTTATTTGGTCACCCAACTAACAAAATTAT
>CM018897.1:4148811-4151311 GCA_009663005.1 Actinidia chinensis | reverse complement strand
TAAGATAGTGGCTAATGTGAGAGAATTGTTTTCTTTAGAGGTCAAAACATAAAACAATAATTCTTTAGGTGGCAAAGTGTATTTTATCTATGTTGACTGATATTACGATGATGCCCATGGATATTCTTTCATCTTTCCACTGTTCCCGGATAGTTCGAACGAGTTGGGGCCAAAATCGGGTAAACCGTTTCGAGCCGGCCCGCGGTCTCCATCACCGATGTCTGGCATGTGATGTCAGATTGCAAGTGGGACGGAAAAAACAAGTGTTTTTCTTTCCTTTAATCGATCGAACTAAGAAGAACGGGAAAATCGAAAACTGTGGGTTCTAACTTACCAGCGGTCTGCGCTTTGTCGTAACTTGTTGGAAAGTAGTTGTTTTGGGTAAACTTCACTTTGCACTTTCACAATATTGGGCAATTCCGACTTTGCCCCTCTAACTACTAATGTTTTCACTTTGTATCCTCAACTATATAAACTGTTGAAATCAACTCCAACATTCAATGTCTATCAACAAAGTGGACAAAAATTGTCATGCCACGTGTTAACCCGACATGGATCCAGAGGCAACCCAATTAATATCATAGAAAAATATCCAAATTCAGTATTTTGTTTGTTGGTAAACCAAAAAAGAGGGGGGAAGAGAGATTTAGAGTTCGAACAATAAGACAAATCGAACTTGGATATTTATTATAATGTTGACATGGGTTGCCCTTAGATTTGGGTCGTGTCAACACGTGTTGCTCTACCTAAAAATTTTCATCCATTTTATAAATAGACATTGGATGTGGAAATTCATAGTAACGGTTTATACAGTAAGGGAGCAAAGTGAAAAAATTATTAGTTCGGAAGGCAAAATGAGAATCTCTCAATACTTTGAGGGGACAAAGTTCAATTTATGTTTTATTTATTTTTTATTTGAAAGTTGTCTTATTTTACCAAATGGTAAGTGACCCAATATTCTATCGGCATTGATTACCCGGACTAGGCCGGACTGGATTCCTATGAGTCCAGTCCAGTCCCGTATTTATTTTTTTTAAATGGTTCCGGACTATTAATCTGAGCAGACCCAATAGTTCTCCTATATTTGGGACAATAAGTCCTGGGGGTTCCAAGGTTTTATTAGTCCTCCAAGTAGTCCGGGGACTACTTGGCCAGTCCGGGTAATCAAACATTGGCACTCAATTTTCCTCCCTTAGGTTAAAAATAGAGTAGGAATTACGCGTTTTCCACAACTTTTATTTCTCCTTATGGTTCTAAAATAATTTACAAAAATAAAAAAAAAATACTGATCTTTACAAACTCCTTTTTAAAGTTTTTTACCTTCTGCTTTTAACAAATAATTTTAACATAGGTTGAAATATGCCAAATGTCTCAAGTGAAATATTTCACTCCCAAGACTTGTTAAAGAGCTGTTAAAAACTGACAATGTGAAATCTTGTGCCAAATTTAACTTATAGTTTGGCGATGCCATTTGTACCAAGTCAACATTTTCAACAAATTTTTTTCTTAAGAGAAGATATAGTTTGGATGTGGTGTATCCAACAATCATAGTTCTATTTTTATTTTATTTTAAAAGTGGTAGTTAAATAGTTGTGCTAAAATAACACTACACCATTGTAACAAGATTTTTGTATTTTAGCATTTTGGTATTATAACTAGTCAAAAAAATAGCTTTAATATTGCTAAAATGACATTAATCACCGGAGATGTTTTAATGTCGTGTGTTTTGGAAAGTTTTAACATAGTATAAATGAGTTTGGAAATAGAGAAAAAGATAACTCAATGGGATTTAGGTACGATGTAGGTGTAAGGCAACTTCAAGTCGAACCCAACTCATTTATACATAATATTATATCCTTAATATTTGATATATTTCTTGTTAGGCCAGTGATTTTCATTATTATTTTCACCAATTATATTTTATTTTTATTTTTATTACCATGAATTTATTTAAATACATATTTTTAGACAAATGTTTCTGTTATATAGAAAGACATTTGAATAAATTCACTATAATAAATACCCAAAAAATCACTAACCTTTTTGATATCCTAAAAGAGTTTGGAGGGGATGTGGGTGTAGGGGGGCATTTACCTCCGTGATCAGCTCCCATTCAAGATTTCATCTTTCTGTCCCCCTGCGTGGGTACCCACATTGGTGTAGAGCCCACACCGGTGAATAAGACTCCGTTTGGAATTAACTTATTTGAGTTTTTCAGTTGATTTTTTTATTTAAAATAAGTAAAAAATCAGTCAAAATTAGTTTTTTTGCTCATTTTTATCTAAAGTAAAGGCAGAAAAGCCAAAAAACTAAAACATCTTAAATTTTTTGATAGTAAATTTAAAAAGAACTTGGATTTTAAGCATTACCAAACGGAGCCTAAATCACATTTTTGTATTTACAAAATGAGCAACTAATATATATAATATAAATCATAATTTATTTTAAAATTCAAAATTAGATTTCACTATTTACGGTTAAAATTCATTTGAGTTAATTA
>CM018897.1:4106311-4146311 GCA_009663005.1 Actinidia chinensis | reverse complement strand
ATATTTTCTAGAAATTATCAAATTAGGAGGGGGGGCATGATTTTTACAGATTAATTGGAATTGTATTGGGTCGATTACTTATTATTAGTGAACATTTGTTTTAAAAGAGGGCTGTGTCATATGTGTGTTTATTTTTGAGGTAGGTTTGTTTGGGATGAGTAAGTATCTTAGAAATTGGTGAAAATTATGGTTGATTGAATGTTAATTGTGTGATTGTCTTTGCACTTCTGCGCGTCTATTTTGTCCCTAAAAAAGGAGACGGGTTTACGTGTTTTTCAATTACTTTATTGGAGCATAGGCTTTGACGTTTGAGGCCCGGGTGATTTTTGGGTTGTTTGAATTTTAAAGCCACTGATGTGTAGCTGCTCAGTAGAGTTAATTTTGAAGTGTTACGGTTTTGGGATGAAGTAATTCCTTGGCAATTGTTTCCAAATTTTGTGGCCAAGCTAGGCCATCTCCAACCTCTACTCCATTTTTCATCAAATTTTGAATAAATTTTGTTTTGGTTAAAAGCTTCACTTGAATGTTTGTATAGTCCAATTCCACTAATATTTCACTAAGTTTTTTTTTTCTCATCAAATCGTCTCACAAAATTCCCATTCCCAACTTCCTCCAATTGTTGCTCTTTTTAAAATTTCATCAAATCTGAGGGAAAAAATGGCCATTGTGGATTTGATGGAAGATTTCATTCAACCTTGATACCTTGATTTGATACAAGTTTGATGAAAGGATTGGAAATTGGATCTCCTTTTTAGCCCTTTTTACATCAAATTTTAAATTTGATGAAGGATTGGAGATGCTTATAGTTGATTGCATGTTGTCTTCTATGTGCTTGCTATCTTCCTATAGAAGCAGTTTAAGTATTGTCACTTACCTACTATTATTGCGCATTTGAATTTGGGCATGAGTGTAGCTATTGTAGTTTGATTGTCACAGGTTGTCTGCGTAGGGTTTCGAGGAAGTGATAGTTGTAAGTTGTGGATTTAGCCTTTAGGGCAATGAACGCGGGATATGTATACATATTAGTTTGTTACGTAGATACATTGGAGATGAATGCTATTGAAATTATTGCAGATTTGTGAATTCAGGTCAAATGATAGCTATTTGAGATTTTATTTTGAAGTTCTGATTTTGTGTGATTGCTGCAATTCTTGAAGGATATTGCGTGGCTGATCTTGCTCCAATGCATTCCGCAAGACTGGGACGAGCTCTGCATGTCCGATTCTATCCCTATAGAGATAGTTTAGGTATTATTTTCAATCAAGGTTGTCCAAATGGGAATCCTACATTGGATAGTTTTGGGGGCTTTTCGGATCGAACGGATCGGATCTCGATCGGATCGAGGGACGTAAGATCATACCAAATAGAACAAAAAAGCTAACAATTTTGTTAATTGATGATAATTACTTCAAAAGAATAGAGAATCCTAAATATATAAAAAGAGTTATTAAAATATAAAACAGGAAACAAAAAAATCAAAGAAGCCATTCACCAAATTGGACCTTATAATCTTGAGAATGTAAGGCTCAAATGATTAAAAAAGCTACTCACACCAATTTTGTAATTTGTGATTATAAGTTGTATTGAGAAGATCAAGGTTCAAATCATGTATCTCACTTGTTTGCTATGTTACTTACGTGTGAAAGTATGTATAGTAGTAGCATCATTCAAAGATATAGCAAACCAAAAGACAATTTTCCATACAATCCTATTACGATCCTACCACGGATCCTATCCCACGCGATTATTTATCGATCCGGATCGATTCATCCATTTGGGGATCATGGGATCGTACGATCCTACGATCGGATCGCGAATTTGATAACCATGTTTTCAATTAGGTATTCTAGATTTGAGGCAGCTGATTATTGGAAATTTTGAATTTGAGGGTGCGTGTAGCCATATGCAGTTTGATTGTTATGGGCTCATTGGTTAGGGTTTTGAGTCAGTGATAGTTGTAAATTGTGGATTTAAGGCAATGAACACAAGGATATATGCACATATTAGTTTTTTCTTTTTTCTGGATAAGTATACATGTATCAGTTTGTCATATATAGGTTAGACACTATGAATACTTATAAGGCTGTCCATATATTAGGTTTTTGGATGATTCTTTCTTACACGATGTCAAATTAGGGCAACTTATAGTTAATTGCGTGCTCTTATCTTTACGTGTTTGATATGTTCCTATAGAAACTGTTTAGGTATTGTCAATTGTCTATTATTATTGCACATTTTAAAGTAGGGCATGATTGTAGCTAATTGTAGTTTGATTGTTACCCATGAGGATGTATACACATATTAGTTTGTTATAGAAAGGCTAGAGATGTATGCTTTTGAGATTATTGTAGATTTGTGAATTCAGGTGTAAATGATGTCTGAGACTTTAATTTACAGTTTCGATTCTGTGTGATTTGCCTGCTGTTTTGAAGGATTGTTGCGCTGGGATCTGCTCCACGCATCCATAAGGCTGGGGGCTAGCTCTCACCTTCTCAGTGTTCTTTCTTATGGAGATCTCTCAATTCATCTGATTAAAGCTTGTAGTATGGCAAACACAGGTATGCTAAATTCCAATTATTAAAGTTTCTCCCAAATTGGTTTGGTCATTTTTTTTGTTTTTATATACAGGTAATCAACCAAGCAAAGAATATCATTGAATTGCTCATCTTGTTCTGTCAGATGTTAAATCTTTTATTTGATTTGGTCTTACCTTATCTTCTAATGAGTTTGATCGTTATAGTAAGATAAAGATATCATGCCTTCATTGCCTTGAATCTTTATTGTCTTGTTTTCAATTATCGGGTATGTGACTTGGTTAGGAGGGGTAGTAGATACGAAATTCACTGGAGGAGGATTTTGGAAAAAGGGTTCTCCTATATACTTGGAAAAAAGGGATGGTTTGTTGACTTTATACTGTTTAATTGGAATTTATGAAATTGTTTATTTCAAACAGATTGGCTGAGAAAGGAGCCTTGGAGGAGGGTGTATTTTATCACCCCCCCACCCCCTCTTTTTTTAATAGATGAGTGTTGTATATTTTTCCCTTTGTAAAATCTAAGAAAGAACCGCTTAGTTGGATATTCTTATGGTGATTATTTACTTCTCATTTTTACTGTTTATATGTCATAAGAGTTGTGAAATGCTTGTGGTGACTGAAAGTTGTATCTGATTGGTAAGGTATTGTATATTTGCACGTTTACAGAACCACTTTGATTATGATTTCGTTTATGTAATAATCGGAATTTGTGTTGATTTGCTTGATAATGGTATTACTACCTTTGGGATGCCGGAGTTGTTAAATGATTTGGAAGTTACCATCTCTCGGCCTCTTGCTTGTGCGAATCATGCTGGCTATGGCTTATCTTCGAGACTGCAGTTATACAAAAGTATTATTCTTATGATTAATTGTTAGATTTCTAGTCATCTTACTCCTATTATCATCCGTGTCCAGGCATTTGAGGAAGCAATAGCTGAACTTGACACTTTAGGTGAAGAATCATACAAGGACAGTACACTCATCATGCAACTGCTAAGGGACAATCTGACTCTTTGGACTTCAGACATGCAGCAGGTAAGTGCCCTCTCTGTCTCTGTCTCTGTCTGTCTCTGTCTCACACACACACACTGGTGCAATGTGAGGAACGTGACTATTCTGTCAATATGTACATTTTCTTTCTTAATCTATATTAATACATAAAGGGAGAACTAGGGTTGCTGTATATCACATTTTGAAGCTCTGCAACACTTATCATTTGCCAAAATTGTCCCTAAAACATTACTTTTTTACAGTTTTAAAAAGTATTAGCCGTGGGTGAAAAACCAAAGGAAAGTGAAAACCACCCCATTAACCACCCGCCACACCGCTTCCAAAATGATTATGTTTAACGGGTGTCAGACATGCATTGTGTGTGCCGAACTTCTAGTTCCTATAATTGCAGAACAAGAAGGCTAGCTATGAATTAACTCATTCTTACATTGGGCTTGATGCAGGACCAGATTGATGAGTCTTAAAAGACCTTTCAAGCTGGTGGGTTATATTATCTTCGCCTGGAGGAGGTGGCCTTTGAATGTAATTTGTTATCGCTGACTAATTGTATGTTGATTGATGTTGGGGTCAACCCCATGAAATGATGCTTCATACTCGGACTTAAACCTACTTTAAAATTCTAAAGTGAATTTGGAATATTATGCTGGAACTGTACTAGTTTGCTATCTCCGCTGTATTATTGCATCTGGGTACGGTTTGGTATGTTAATGGTCTCTTTTCCGTTTAAAATTTTGAGTTGCGTATTGCTTGTGTACTGGTTTGCTATATTAGAGAAACTGCTTCCAGGGACATTTAATTTTTTTAATAATAAATTTAGCAGACCGTTTCACGGTCACCCGGTATTTAGTAGGTGACATATCTCAAGGCTATTGAGATTGTAGTACGAGCACGAAGAGGAAATGGAGAGAAAACCCAATGCTTTACTTGGTGGTGATGCAGGTACCCGTCATCAGCTCCCAATTTGGTCAGAATATCCAAAAGGAAACATGGTTTCTAGATAATGGCTGTGTTTTATGAAAAAATTGCTCTGAACCGAATGCGTTACTCTGGACTTTGATTATATATCCCAAAAGGTGGGTTCTCGTCCATTCCGCTCGCTGCCAGGTGGAGGCGTGGCTGATGTAGATTCTCTAGCGCACACCTGATGTTAGTTTTGGAGCCTAATTGCCTGTTTGGTTGCTGTTTTTAAGAACCAGTCAGTATACTTTTCAGAAAACTTTTTATTTCAGAAATAGATGGTCAGTATTTCCTAATTCATTTTGCACGACATTGATTTTTCGAGGATTTGACAAAGAAATAGTTTGTCTTTTTAAAGAATTTCCAGAAGCTGTTTTCAAAATTGTCAACGAATCAAGTTTTTCAGATAATGAAAACAGAAAACTTAGAACAGACTAAACAAGGGCTAAATCTACGGCTAAATCCATGAAGGGCAACAAGTTGATTGGATGAGTCGTGTAAAACTGCATTCAAAATGCTGCTCGGCAATGCAAAACCGCAGCTAAAATAAGGCAACGCGATGATTACCCAAGCTTGAGTCTGGATCTGTCTCATCTATGAAGTGGAAAGAATTGGGGATTGGTACTGAAGTGCATAGATCCAGTAATATTGAGTTGTTCACCCAATATCTTAAGAGGTTTTTAAGGATCAAAAGCTCTCCCATCAGCTTGTTGCACAACTAATATCCATAACAAAAAGAAGTGAAATAGTTTGCATCTGCGGTCAAAGAGGAAAATATGATTCGTTCATATATGATATCAAACTCAATCCAGAGAGAGAGAGAGATGCCTCTGAATGTACAACTAATCAGAATGACTTCAAACAAGCAAATGAGAATACCACTTCAACCGAAAGTTCATAGGTACATATATGATATCAAACTGAATCCACAGAGAGAGAGAGAGAGAGAGAGATTGCCTCTGTACAACTAATCAGAGTGACTTCAAACAAGCAAATGAGAATATCACTTCAACCGAAAGTTCATAGATACACGTAATTCGATTCCATTGCTGAGATAGAGGAGTTCAGTCCCTTGTACTGTTCTTGATCCATTCGAGGTATGGGATGCTGCCTCCAATTATTGGGATGGCGATTACTTCAGGAACCCTGGATAAAAAGCACATCAAGGGTGAGAAGAAACCTTGCTATTAGGCATAATCTATTTCCACTTTTCACCTTAAATACAAAGCTTAGTCAAGAAATCAAGTTGGATGGTATTGAGGCTCCAGGTCAAGGTAGTACGGTCCTCGTGCTATTACTATATTTCCAAAACCGTGCTATTACTATATTTCCAAAACCAAGTGTTGCTCTGTTTACAAAACAGTTGCAACTCTAGGATTATTTTGAGAACGCACGGATAATGATTGAGAGATTTGTTACCTGTTTGGTTACTGATTTCAAAAAACAATTTTCCAGAACCCCCTCCAGAAACAGATGTTCAAAACAAAAAAACTCATTATGAGCGAAAATAATGATTTTTGAGAATTTGAAAACATCTTTTTGATGTTTTCTCAAAGTAGGTTCTTTACCAATAAAAAATCCAAAAAATAAGCTTCGAAAACTTAAAAATCGTCAAACAAACAAGTTTTATGTGTTTCGAATAGAAAACCAAAAAACAAACAAACACACGCGCAAACCAAACAAAGCCATGGTAATTGGAACCCCTCCCTCCCCAACCTTTCTTTCTAGGTTTTGTGGGACGAGAAAGAGTAGTTGTTAGAATGGGCTGGGCGTTGTTTAATGTGAGGAACAAACAAAATTTGAACTTAAGCAGGTAAAGTATTGCAGAGGGTTTGGCTTACTCATATTCATGATTTGCCTTGACATGCTCTTTCAGAGCTTCCAAAAGGGATTCCCTAGTCTTGATTATAAGCAGCTCCTCAGAATCTGTCTGAACCTGCAAGCAACAACGCAGAACTTGGTCCATAACAGCATAGAATAGCTTTTGCCAAAATTGAAAGCCACGGGCTTTAAGTCATCTAGGCATTTTCAAATTGTTCTCTTTTTGTGTATTTAGCAGTGGGATCTTACCTCTCCTTGCCATTGGTATACTGACTCAATACCTGAAAAAGTAAATGGTTCATCAGGATTCTATATTTACAGATCAGAGGCTTAAGTATGGATCAATCTCTAAATGTAGGGGAGCATTGAAAGGTCAATAACAATGTATCAATCTTGTGATTACAAGTCCCCCATAATGAATCTATGCTGCTCACTTCACTGTTTATCAACATAAATTTCCATGAGATGCAAACACTACGAGAAGACAATGTTTAGACAAAAACAGGAGAGAAATTCAAGAGACGATTTAGGGGTAAGGGCAATAGGGGCTCGGAATATAGAATTATCAATGAAAGGCTGGAAAGTGGACATAAGTGCTATTAAACTGGAACAAAATATGAAGAGATATCAGATTGGAAACCCAAGAAGAAGAAATTTAGAGAAAGTGATAAATAACATAGACTTCATTTGAGAAAGAGGTAATACGAGAGACCTCCTCTTAGTTTTGAAATTTCATTGGCCTCCCCTGTTAGATTTTGTTACGAATGGTGTCTCAAATTCAACCCATTTTATGCTCATGACCAGTTGGAGACCCTCACTAGGTCCAACCCGTTTGTTATTATTGGGTAAATTTTCAACCCAATTTGTGCTGTAGGGTCTCCTTATATAATTTTTTTTTCAAGAGTTGCAGATAGTGCTGGCTCATTGTATTCTCCTTGTTCATAGTGAATTTCCTCAGCCAAGCTTCACCCATGAACGACTAACGTAGGCTTTACGGCTAACCATGTAAATCCTTGCGTGTTTTGTGTGGTTGTTCTACATTTTGTTGTTGATTTCATGAGTTGTCCTATCAGACATATTAGTCTAATGACATTAGCAGAAAGTCAAATTGTACATTTAACCCTTCTGTCTTCAAATAGAATCTCTTATGACTGCAGTCTTCACTACACATCTATCTAGAATCCAAGCTAGTTCTTGTCAACCTCTGACCACCACCACCTCATCATCCATTGCCGACAGGCCAATGGTCATGACTAATCATCATGAACCATAAACCTTCGGTCAACCATACTCAAACCCCATTGTTACACCACTTTCATCACAGTTACATACCCAACCACCATCTGCATAGTATGATCGATATTGATTTTGTACCAAAATTACTTCTAGTCCCGTAAGAAAACTTGAACACCGCTAGAGAATGCTTCAGTTAGAGATTACCAAACACAGGTTCAAGACTTGCAGTAGGAAAACATGAATCAATCTTACATACACGTGCAGCATTCAACAAATTAGTCACATTGACTGAGAGCTAAAACATAATGAAAACAAAGGCAATTTAGGTACAGTTTGAGAGAGAAGCACATGCCTGGCACTCGGTTCACGCAAGCTGCAAGTTTCTCTTTGACTAAGCTTTCTGACAATTTCTTACCTGACATATATATATTATCACAAGTTTAAAGGTCAGCAACATGTGATACTACTAATCACCGAGAATAAGAAAACAAGGAGAAAACAAGGAAAAAACGAATGAAAAATGCCCTAACCTGCTTCTTTGTTGGGAACAGTAACATAGACGACAATACTCGGCACAGTATTGCTACTGGTTTCCATTCTAATGCTGCGAACACTCTTAGCCGGTGTTTGGCTGCTGGATTTTGATCTGAAACCCATAATCATGTCAAATTCAAGACCCATACATATGTAACTAAATCCCCCAAGCCAATAAAATTTTCCGATAAAATTTAGAATACGATGCGAATTCTACCAACACAAAAAAGTGATTAATAAATTTGACACAATTAGACATCCAATTGACAGTAGAGTACAAACAAAAATAAAATCATTGCCTAGCTCGGTGAATTCCGTGAGATGACATTAATTTGCAAGCTGACAAATTCTTCAATTTTGAATGAGTATGAGCTAAGAATGAGCAATTGTATCACATTTTACTTGAACACCTACCTAATAAGGGTTCAATCCCCTATGATTTGGGCTGCAAACCTTAATAATTTCGGAATTACTGTTAAACTTAAGATAGAGAAAGATGAGAAACAACAACAAAAAAAAAAAAAGAACAGCAAGAAAGAAAACCAATGAATTAACAGGATACGATCATATTGGCTAACGTGCATGGACACCATGCGCACAAGAGCTCTCCTCTTCATAGATAGATTACGTCGCATTACATTGTACTTTTAATACATGAAGTACACCAATTTATATAGAATGCACTTATGTTCACTCATCTCTTGCAATTGCAAGGTGGGTGAAACAAAAGGCGCACTGTTTTAAATGGAAGCTACCCCATTATTTCCAGCAATGATAAGGAAAGTAATATTCGACAAGAGGGATGAAAAATAGTTGCACTAATAGACTAGCGTTGAGTGCCCACACGATTGTGTGAGAAGAAGTGATTCTTGTAATATATTGATTTTTTTAACCATGAAGGGGTTATGAGCAATTTTGTTGGTGTTGTTTTTCAAGGTTTTTACAAATCGCTACTTAGGCGTTAATCGGGCGGCCGAGGGGGCCTACAGCGGCCTAGGTCGGCTCCGCCTAGCCCCGGACGTAGGCGGTTTTTTTATTATTATTATCTTATTTATTTATTTAAATTTTAATATTTACTAAAAATACTAATAAATGACCAAATATCCAAATTCTCTACAACAAATGATTCAATAGTAGTTCAAGATTTTTTATTCGAATAATACAAAGAGGAGATAGATATGGAATTCCAGGTCTAAAAAATATAGAAATTAGAAACTAGGTTTTCAAAAAGCTCTAGACATTAAGCGGGCGGGCGGAGGACCCAATGCCTAGACGGGGGCCTAGGCGTACTGGGCGGCCAGGGAGCCTAGCGCCTAGGCGGCCTAGACAGACGATTTTTAGAATAGTGGTTGTTTTGAAAAAGTGAATGAATATTTTTGACGTAAAAAGTGTGAACCAACTTCAATTTTGTTCAGATTGTGTAGATAAGCTGAAACTAAATAATACCTGAAAATCAAAAAGAATGAATGCCTTGACATTAATAATGCCACTAATTGTGTGTTTGACATAATCAACAACCAATTAACCTATCCATGATGGGATCTTTTTTTTCCCCCCTTTCAAATCTACACAATTACCCTAATTAAAATTTAGTGTTATAGCAAGGAAAAAGGGGGTCTTTTAACTTTTTGATACAATCATAAAATACGAGACGTGAATTGGGGGATGAACCCTATAAATTAGGCGATGAGAGAGAGAGAGAGGGGGGTACCGGAAGAGATAAGCGAGAGGGAATGAGTGAGCGGAGCCCGTTTTGGAGGAGAGAGACAGCAGAGGGCAGAGGTTGGAGATGCCAAAGTACTCACACGCAAAATACCCCGACCAAGGGCAGTCGACGGCGGAGCGTTGGCGACGATACGATCGTAGAGAGAGAAGCTGCGAGTGGCATTGGATGTGTGAGATTGGGTTGGGATTTTATAGGGGTTTTGGGGGGTGGTTTCGGGTCCTGTTAGTACCATTTACAATGGAAAGAAAGGTATTGATGCTACCATTGCCCTGTGGCGGTCACTCGAGAGCTACATGAAATATATACCACGATGATCGCTCTGCGAAGTATGTACAGAATTTTTTTCTCTTATCAATTGTTGTATCTCCTTAAGGTCAATGTATGTTGCGATTGAATTTGTAACGCAATTAAATTAAAAATTAGTTGAATTGATAATAAATTAGTCAGACTAAATTAGATTATCAATCTTATGAAATCTCAATATGCATTTACTTGTTTACACAATGCTGGATATGAGTGTTGAAATTAACAAAATATTTTTTTTTTATATTTTTCAACGATTGCTCTCAGCATCATAATTTTTTGTAACTAAAAAAAAAAAGTCAAGAACTAGATAATAAATAAATTAAAACCTATAATTCTTAACTACGGTTTTTAAATTCAGTAACTAACAACTATAATAAACCATCCGACATAAAACATATCAATTACTTTTCAAATTGTCGTAAGGTATAAAATTAGACATCGTTTACATGCCCACTCATATGAGGGAGGAATTATAAAATATAAGTAACTAGCCGAACAAGAATCCTATGAACAAGTAATTGGCACCAACAAGTAATTTGTAGGGCACAAAAGACCTCGAACAACAATCCATAAATTTTATATAACAGTAAATCTTAATTTAACAACAATCTATTGTTGTAATTACTTATGAGTATTTTAGTAATTTTTAGGGATAATTCATAGAATTTGTAATAATGGAGATGTGTTATTATAAATTCAACTAATTTGGTGGATTACAAATCCATCAGATTACATATTCAATTTCAGAGGGAGTCAACAAATACCATATTAGTGGCCCCACATGATTTGTATTTCAATCCAATATTCTTATATTCAAAACAAACATGACCAAAACATTATGAATTTGCATTGATTTGAAAATATGAATGAGTATTTTTGGCATAAAAATTATATTGGGGTGCTGATTAAACATGCAAAGTATGTACATAACTAATTCTTGAAATAGATTAATTTTATTTTTTTAAAACAAAAGTTTAGTAGTTATTGTAATAACTTAGCGTTGTGAATATATATGTTTGTATTGATTTGAAAATGCGAAAGGATATTTTCGACATAAAAAAATTGAGTCGGGCTCAAAGACCGCATATGCAAGATATAATATTTTAACATAATTGATTTTCACAGCAAATGTGAACATGTAATTTTGGTATAAAAAAAAGTGTAAGTCAGTTTCATGAATCTGTCTATACCAATTGTTCATGTTATTCTGGATCGGTGCTAGGTTGTCTGGCCAGTCTCGATGACACGTGGTTCTAATTGGCCCTTTCTATAGGCTGGATAAAGGGCTGAAAATGGACCAGTGCCCAAAAATGATGCGGTAGGTGAACTAGTAAGCACGCGGAAATGTGACCTCGAGCAGCCCATGTTATGACTTGTGCAGGCCTTTCTACTGTGTATACATCTTTCAGTGTTATTTAATGAGATTTTCTGCGTAAGAACACATAGAAAGAAATGTCAGAAACAAAAAAAAACAAGGTTAAAACCTTAAATTTTTAGGGTGTAATATCATTGACACTCCCCTGAGGTTTTAAAACATAAAGACACGGACCTCCCCCTATAGTTGAAAAAAATTAAACACTGACTCCCCTGTCAGACGTTGTCTGCCATTATTCAGCAGCCAAAAATTTACTATTTTGCCCCCCCATAACTCACACCTCACTCTCCCCACTCAGCCAACCCACCCGACCCACCCCCCTTGATTTTTTTAAATTTTTTTTATTATTTTTTTTCCTTTTTTTATCAGTTTTATTTTTCTTTTTGGGATAATATTTTTTTATTATATTTTTTTAATTTTTATTTTATTTTTTGTTTATTTTTTTCCATTAATTTATTTTTATTTTTATTTGGTTTAGGTTGCCCGGGTTATATAAAAAATTGGAGTTATTCATTAATAAACAAAACTAAATCAAAAAACTATTTTGTTGTTATTATTTTTTTTCATTAATTTTTCTCTTTGTTTAATTTTTGTTACATTTTTAATATATTGGCTTTTTTATTTTCATTTATATTTTTAATTATTTTTTTTAATTTTATAAATAATACTCCCAAAATTAATTTTAAAAAAAGACAAAAATAAAATAACACACAAACTAAATAAAATAATAACAAAAAATAAAAAATGAAGAAGAGATAGCAAACAAAAAATCTAAACTATTTATGAAAAATAACACAAGGTCCTAATTGGTTTGTGTCGATTCATAGCGTCGAACATCGAAATTACAGTGATTTCTTTCGTGAATTTGGTGTGTTTTACAGTTCGACACTATGAATCGACAACCTACTTTAGGTGTATTTTTTAAGTAAATAATATTTATTCCAAAGAAAAATAAAATTTGATAAAAAAAATAATAAATTAGATTAAAAAAATTGATTAAAAAAACTTTTAAATAAAAAAAATTGAAAAAAAAATCGTGGTGTGTGGGAATGTGTGTGCTGAGTGAGTGAGGGGGGCAAAATAGTAATTTGTGGCTTGCAATAATGGCAGAAAAGGTCCTGACAGGGGAGGTCAGTGTAATACTTCTAAACTATAGGGGAGGGTCTTTGTCTTTAAGCTAACCTCAGGGAGGTCAGTGATATTTTCACCCTAATTTTAATCTTTTAAAATTTGGATAAAAATTCTGATTCCGCCCCTGCATCAACATCACGCCCCTAAATTGTGTAACAAAAAATAAAATTTCTTTTTGTTGACTTTTTTTTTTTTTTGTTTTTTTGTTTTTTGTACCCTTTTATTTTATTTTTATTTTTTATTTATTATTTTTTCTTTTAATAGCCGCTTTGAATTAATTTTTTTTAACAAAAAATAACTTCTTTTTGTTATTTTTTTGTACTCATCTATTTTTTAATTGTTTAAAAAATAAAAAATAAAAGATTTTAAATAAAAAATAAAAATAAATCAATACGGGTATTAAAAAAAATAAAAAAAATAAAAGGGTACAAAAAGCGAAAATATAACAAAAAATAACAAAAGGGTGATTCTTTTTTGTTTAAAACATTAATCAAGGGTATTAAAGAAAAAATAAAATAAAAGTAAAATAAAAAAATAGAAGATACAAAAAAAATAACAAAAAGGCAGATTTATTTTTTGTTAAAAAAAATTAATCAATGGTATTAAAAAAAATAATAAAAAAAAAATAAAAAATAAAAATAAATAGTACAAAAAAAAAATACAAAAGAGATTCAATTTTTTGTAGAAAATATGATAAAAGGTATTAAAAAATATAAAAAAAATAAAAATAAATAAAAATAAAGGGTGCAAAAAAGAAAGAGAGAGTGGGGGATAGAGAGAGAGAGTGGGGGGCATTTTTTAGTAATTTATAAGGAGAAAAGGGAGAAAAGTGGTGTCAGGGGTTGGGGGATAATTTTTCAAACCTCAAGGTTACTCTTGTGTATTAAAGGTAAACCTCAGGGCAGGTCAGTGTAATTTACCCTAAATTTTAGGAACATCATTTCGTTATCTCTCCCCCCCCCCTTACAGCCCCACAAACAGTACTCTGACTTTGACATTTATAAAAAAAATTAAGTAATTTATCCGTTTTTTATGGGTACTCTCCTCCTAAAACAAACAAAAAAACTCAAAAGACCACCTCTTATCATACTCGTTAAAAAGTTTTATAAATTAACAACCCGATGAAGATATAAACGTATCAAGATACATTGCATGTCTATACAAAAGATATATTGCTAAAAATAGAGAAATAAATTATAAAGTATAATGATTTTATTTTTTTTTGTTAATTTGGGAGAAATGAGAAAAAAAATAAATATGTGTTTTAGTTTTTTTGGTGTAGGTCTCACTAAAAAATGATCAAATGAGGAAAAAATATGCTTAGATTTAAAATTTTTTTGTCCATTAAATAAGAAAATATGTGAGTCTCACACATTTGAGAAGAAAAAAATGATAATCTCATGTGAAATCTCAATCGTTAGATTAACTCAACATGAGTTTCAACCGTAGCTTAGAATAATTAAAAAATAAACTTGAATTCAAAATGAATTGTGTTTTATAATATAGATAGAACAAAATAATATCACATAAAGCAAAGATTGCTATAGTTTAGCAGTTTAAATATACATCACATTATAGCAATAATTAGTCATATACCTATCAAACCATTGGACATCTTAGAAGAATTCATTGAAAAATAGCATTAGGATGCTAAAGATAACTTTTGAAGTGAAAGTGCAGAAAAGAGATGTGAAAAAGGTGAATTCCAAAGGAGAAGAAAAAAAAGACAATTTCAAAGAAAATGAGGAAAAATATTTTGAAATTAGTGCCCTATAAGTCTACTTTAAGACTTATTTTAAAATAATTAAGCACGATAAATTAAAGTATGAAACAAGCATCCGGAGTTAAAAACTATATAGTAACAGTTGCAATTTATGCTTTTTACCATTGCGCTAACTGCTGTATCAGTAAATAAGTGACCAACCCCTAAGGCCTGATTGGTAGCTAGTCCATCAAGTGTGGGGACTGTTAGAGAAAACCTCGTAGTGCAAGTTGTCTTCTGTCTTGGGATCGCCGCCGTCGACCATTGGGTCTCAATTTAGTTCCGGCGCAATAACCCCGCCGAGTTTGCTATAGAGCGACAACGGTGTTTACCCTAACTCGGCCATAGTTGATACTTGTATTTTTTTCCCTTACAGTTAAAAATAGTAAAAAATAGTGTATTACGTATTATTGTGATAAATGTTACAATATTTAGAGTTAAAAAAAAATTATGATTTTTTTTATATAATTGATTGTATAGTGAATATTATAATCGGTAATGTTATTAATGGTATTTACTATATCCGTCCAATAAAAATCAGTTTTTTTTTCGGACAAGTTTTGGCTGCACCGGGCAGCATGACATTTCCCTGACAACCCCACTCTTTAGGCTAATTAGATTAGCCACAACCAAGAAAATCAGCTCCAAAGAAAATGTAAAAGCCTAGCTAGTTTGATTTGCTACAGTAAGTGCTCTAAATCTAAGTAGATAGAGCATTTCTAATAACCTCTCAGTATTTGGTTCTCTACTTTGTCTCATTTTAGTTTAAGGACTCATTTGTTTTAATCATCTAATAAGAGCGTCTCTCTACCATTAACTCCCTACTCGGTTTATTTTTTTAAATTTGAGGTCAATTTTTTTTAATTACTCAAACACACTCTCTTTTTTAATGCAACGACAATTAAATTTATTTCTTGAAACTATTTTAAATAATTCACATAATCAAAAATTAATTTAGGTACAATATTTGCACTCTATTTTTTTCCAAATAACAAACTTTTTTTGTCCGTATTAATTTTTTTTAATAATCCTAACTGCCCTCCAATTAGAAGAAGAACTAAAATTAATAGTATATATATAGTATTTATAATTCGATAAAAGTATTAAGGTTTCCTTATAACTTTATATAATAAAAACAAAAAAAAAACAAAAAAGTAAAGTGCATTTACTAAAAAGATGCACCGGTAACAAGGGAATTTCATCTCCTATCTATTATTTTAATAATTTTTATATGCTTTTCCTTTTCGTCTCTCAATTTTCAAGTCTTATAATAAAAAAATAATATATTATTAAATTTTTAGAGGATAAAATTGAGGTTGTTTGGGGGGGGGGGGGGGGGATTGGTATATTTAATTTACCACCCTAAGCTAACTTTGGTGGTTTTAAAATTAGTATTTCTATAAAAAAACTATTGGAGACACACTACCATCTTATTTATTGACTCAACCAAAAATAAAAATAAAAATGTATGCTACTTCCCGGGAAAGTTGATAAAAAAATCAAAGGTTGCAGGAAAATTCCTACTGCCCATGGATATGAGATTGGTAGTTGGGACCGCATGGATTGACTAGTTAGCACAGGGCATTTTGGTCTCTTTTTGTTTGATGTGGTTTTCATTTGGGAGCAGCTGGATACTTTGTTATTGGTGCTTCTTACGGAGACCAGCTCTCTCTCTCTCTCTCTCTTATGGCTTCTACGCTGGCCTGTTTTCTTTCTGTTCTTTATCCCATTGCAGCTTTATAATCTCAGACAATTCCCTTCCATCGAATCCTTTGGTTTCTTTCTCTCCCCCACGTATTCCCCCCATTTCATTTCCTCACCTTCCTAAACTTTTTGCATTTGTTTTTACTCTGAACGCACGGTTTTTGCAGTAGGAATATGGCTAGTTGGGCAAGCCAAACGACACTGTTGTCGGACGGCAAATCGAGATCACCCGCTTTTGTCTCAAATTCCACACTAAGAGTTCAACCAAAGACGGTAGCTCATTCTCCATACCGACCAAGGAGAGCGTCCATCGCGATCTATGGTGGGCTTGCTGTCCTCTGCGCTATGCTGACTCTGGCAAGTTCGTGCTCTACGATAACTCTTCTTTGCCTATTTGGAAAGCTTTTTTTTTCCTAATCCAACTGACACCATATTAGGAGGTCAAACTCTATATAGTTATTCATCATTGGTCGATGTGGCAATCTCGACCACTCAAGCGGCATTTTATTATGTCTATGCAGAGGATGGAATCTTGTTGCATACCCGTAACACATTTCTTTACAGTCTGTTGATGCTTACTGGGCCTCTAATACTTTTGGTGGATTTAAATTGAATCTCACTGTTAATGGTCTTCTGTACCTAGCTGGCTATACCACGAATGTACTGACATTGGTGAACGGCTCCCCTCTTGCGGAGAACAATACAGTAATTTATCGCGCAACACTTGATGATGATGGGATTTTTAGGTTGTATTCTCATAGCTTTGAGGGCAACAGGAGCTCACACGTGTTGATGAAGTGGTCTTTGTTGCACGACGACTGTCAAGTCCATGGTTTCTGTGGATTTAACAGCTACTGCTCAAGGAACGGCACTAAAACTGACTGTTATTGTTATCCTGGCTTTGCTGTCGTCGACAACAGTAACAAGTTCCTTGGTTGCTACAGGAATTTTAATGAGATCCTTGCAGAAGCGAAAATGGTTTGTGATGTCCTACACATTAATACTTTAGGAAAAAAAAAATGGTAAAACAATGGGGAGACAGTTCTTATTTTGTTGCCTCAATGGAGAAGGAAGATTGTCAGAAATCTTGCGCGCAAGATTGTAATTGTGCAGCAGCACTGTTTCTCAATGGAACTTGCAGGAAACATAAGCTTCCTCTGAGATACGGTAAAAGAGATTTGAGTAATTTGAATACGGCTTTTGTCAAGACCGGCGCTACAATTCAAGATCATATCCCGAACAGTCCGCTTGGTCCATCCGTTGTGACTGATAACAAGAGAGGCCTGATTTCAATTCTTGCTTTAAGTTTGGGTTCCATTGCATGCTTGTGTTTTGTCATTGCAATTTCTAGTTTCATCATATACAAGCGCCGAGTTCATAGGTATAGGAAGCTGTCGGACAATGCGAAATTAGGCCAAACTGAAGAGTTCACTTTACGGTCATTTTCTTACGACGAACTGGAGAAAGCAACAGAAGGTTTCAAGGAAGAGTTGGGTAAGGGTTCTCATGGAACAGTTTACAGAGGGACTTTATCTGGAGTTAACAAAGTTGTTGCTGTTAAAAGACTAGAGAATGTCTTGGAAGAGGGAGAGAGGGAATTCCAATCTGAGGTGACTGCAATTGGGCGAACGCATCACAGGAACTTGGTTCGGCTACTTGGTTTTTGTGTTGAAGGTTCGAGGAAGCTTCTTGTCTACTGTACATGAGTAACGGGTCTCTTGCAGATCTTTTGTTCAGTCCGAGAGTCATCCAGTTGGAGAGAAGGGTGAGGATTGCCTCGAGAATATTCTAGAGGGCTTCTCTACCTTCACGAAGAGTGTGAATCCTGTAGCATTCCTGCGATATAAGCCGCAAAAACATACTAATGGATGATTCTTGGACTGGAAAGATCTCTGATTTCGGTTAGCAAAGCTTTTAACACCGAATCACATAAGAAGCATACCGGAGCCGGAGCTGGAGCCGCAGGGACAGGGTCTTACTTGGCACCTGATGAGCAGCATGCGTGATGTCGGTGAAAGCTTACATCTATAGTTTTGGGGTCGTGTTGTTGGAACTTATCTGTTGCAGGAGAAATATAGTGGTTAATGTCTCCAATGCAATGAGATATGCTTCTTCTTTCTTCTTCTTGGGTATACAAGTGCTTTGATGCTGAGAGTTGTACAAGCTTGTTGGGGATGAAAACCGTAGACTCGAGGAACATTGTCAGATAATGGTGAAGGTGGGATTATGGTGTATTCAAGATGATCCAGCTCTGCGCCCTTCCATGAAGAAAGTCATCTTGATGTTGGAAGAACAGTGGACATACCGTCCCCCCAAATCCATCTCCCATCCTTCTACGTCATGATGTTATAGTGACGATGGAATCTCGCAACACAAATCTCCAGTCACAATTGTGTTTGTTTTTTTAACAATTCTCTCGTAATCTTCTTTTGTTATTCCTCTAGTTAGTATATTAACGTATTTGTATGTTTATATTTCCTATATTTATATCCCAAAAGTAGATTATCTTGAGCTAAAAATTGCCTTGGAAGAGGGTTAGATACTTTAAGAATAAGGGAAGATGGTCACGTTTATAGGGAAGCTTGTTTGTGTACAACTAAGTGTTTTTTTTTAATTTTTTTGTTATGTATTTTTGTAAGTGTTATATTTTGAGCTTGAGAAATAAAATGACGTTTTTGTGTTTATTGCCTTAACTTTATCCTATGAATTATGTGTATCGGTACAGGTACGGAAACTGATACTATATATATGCGTTTGTATGGTAAAACCTAAAAGAAATTAGGGTAAGAGTGCGTCTCTAAAAAATATGTTTTTTATAATTTTGAGTAATGAATGAATTATATGGAATAATTAGAAAACCAAATAAAAAAATGAATTAATAACTTAGTTAATTAATAATATAAGCTACAAATCACAGTTTAGTTGTTAAACCTTTAGGTCCAACTCGAGTTGAGTGTCCTGCACTAAAAAACTTACACGCCAAAGTTATATTATAAGTATTTTAAGTTAGAAAAAAAAGTCTCATCAACCTAATTTCATCTCTATATATAAAAAAAAGAAATTTTGGCTCATGTACGGCTTGGGTGTATATTGGATACTTTTGTAATCCAAAAAAAAATGGGGCATTTTTTGACATACCTCGTGCGCAGATGCGGACACAGGGGGCGCGGGAGGGTCCCCCAAACATTTCAAAAAACAAAATCTGTTAGTTTTGATTATTTTGCTATTGGTTATACGCAATTGGCCTCCTCTAAATTTTTTTACTGAAAAATTCATGAAAAATGTATAATTTGACCCCAAAACAGAAATCCTGTGTCCGTCACCCCGTGCGCATATAGAAGTAGCATACGGAGTCCCGGGACTTGGTGCATGGCTCGTAGACCATCTCTAGATGGTGACACAATATGGTTTGCCTATCTTTTGTGGATGGCTTTAAAGGAAAGACTAAAGTTCTTTAAGTCGGTGAATTGAGATATTTCTGCACTTAAAGTGCCAGCTTGTGTTAGATGAGTTGCAACCATTCATGAATAAGTTTTTTTAAATTTGATGGTGGTACAATTTGGTTTGTGGCTGGCTTTGAAGGAAGACTTAATGACTCTTCAGTCCATCTACAGAAATATTTATGCTGTTGAGGGTCCACCTTGATGAAGAAAACATCTTCTTCTCCAATTGCTAGGTGAGTTCATACCATGCATTGGATGAAATTTCCCTTGATGGTGATAGAATTTGGTTTGTGGCTGGCTTTAAAGGAAGACTTGACTTGACTCTTCAGTCCGTCTACTGAAATATTTATGCTGTTGAGGGTCCACCTTGATGAAGAAAACATCTTCTTCTCCAATTGCTAGGTGAGTTCATACCATGCATTGGATGAAATTTCCCTTGATGGTGATAGAATTTGGTTTGCTTTTTAGTTTGTGTGGCTGGCTTTAAAGGAAGACTTTGACTCTTCAGTCCGTCTATAGAAATATTTATGCTGTTGAGGGTCCCCCTTGACGAAGAAAACATATCTTCTCCACATTGCTAGGTGAGTCTTTACCATGCATGAAGGAAATTTCTCTGATGGTGATGGAATTGGTTGATTTTAGGTGTGTGGCTGGCTTAAAGGAAGACTTTGACTCTTCAGTCCGTCTACTGAAAATTTATGGTGTGGAGGTCCACCTTTGATCCTGAAGGAAGAAAACATTCTTCTTCCAATTGCAGGTAAGGGGCGGTTCCAAGATCTAAGTTATTTCTGGGTATGAAAATTTTTATGAATTACAAAAAAAAAAAAAAAGTTATAGAACATGATAGGCAAAAGTTATATAAATCAAACAATTTCAATTGATATATAACAAAAGTGTACATAAATCGGCAAATATTCAAAAACATTTAAGAAAAATACCTATTGAAATTGTGCCCGATGATTCTTCATGGAATATAAATCATCTTCTATTGAATCTGAATCGATATGTTCAAAAAGTTCTCTTTCGATATAGACAATCATAGAATCTGCGAGAAATTCATCATTCATCTTATTGTGAAGAATAATTTTAACATGCTTTATAGCTAAAAATACTCGTTCAGTAGTTGTTGTGGTAACAAGAAGAGTTAAAACAAGACGAATCAACCTCTCGATTACATAATAGTGTTGTGACTTACTTGTTTCCACCAATTCTCGACATAATTCAGAAATTGTTAACATATTCTAAAATTCTTGATGATGAGGTACATCAAGCTCATAATGTTCCAACTGACATCTCAAATAATGTATCTCCTGTTTAGTGAAATCATCTAGATAAAATTTATCAACAAGGTTGTAAATTTTATCAATTTTCAAGAACTTAAAAGACATCATTTGGTTCCAAAGTCGAGCTGAGTATAAGTAGTTTTATTGCTCCCTCATTGAATCTGTTATTTATTTCTGCTAATTGAATATCTATTATAGTGTTGAATATATCAAAGTGGTAACGATGCTTTACTGTAAAATAATAAAAAAAATGATTAAATCTAGACCATTGGATTCATTTTGGTGTTCCATGTGAAGTGCACGTGTGCAAGTTGTAGTTTTACGAAGAAATTTCTACTAAAATGTTATGTATGCTTATAACACATGTTGAGGTTCGGCAAGTCTCCTCTTGTATGAAAACTTAACCACTCAAAACAATACCAAAATTTCATTCTATCCTCTCATGGGTTTTAGATCTGTGGTTTTCTTACTCATCTTCCTCCTATACTTTGTAAGTGGGGAACGCAAGGTACAATTAGGCCAATCTCTTCTCCCCACAACTCCCCCCACATTATGGTCCTCTTCTTCTGGCCTATTTGCATTTGGTTTCTACCAACAAGACAATGGCTGGAGGTTGGGATTGGCTGATCCCCAGCAAAAGGTTGTATGGACTGCAAACAGAGATATCCACGCGTCACTGGCAATTCAACCAAGAGCTGACCAGGGAAGGGAAAAACTTGTTCTAAGACTGAGCAGGGGGAGAGCAGCTCATACAAATGCTTGCGGGCTGGCCTCCATGCTAACTCTGGCAATTTCGTGTGTACAACAAAAGACTTCTGAAATATATGGCCAGACTTTTGATACCCACCGCACCATCTAGGAGGACAGACGCTGTCAAAGGTATGAGCTGATCTCTAGTTTATCAGACACGGATCACTCACCGCGGCAATATATACTCACAATGCAGGGGGACGGGAACCTTGTTTCGTACCCACTAAAACACGAGGAACCTCAGCAGATGCTTATTGGCCTCGGGGCATATGAAGGAGGCCAACCCATGTTTCGCGTTAACCCCTCAATTCGCCAGGCAGTCTAGCAATCATAACAACAGTAATTCCGTTACATTAGAATCTTGTAAAGAATTACTCAACGTCAGTTTTCAACACGCAGTAAACCACTCATTTTCGCTGCGCAACACTCGACTCCGTGGCGTTTTCAATTTTTATTGTCATACTCACGAGGATGATGAATCCTCATCAGTGGACTGACCGCCAACAATCCATGTGAAGTGAAGGATTTTGTGGCTTAAACAAGGTTCTGTTGCACATTCGATGACGACGCAGCCATATCTTGTCGTTGCCTTCCCGGTACCAATTTAATTGATCCCAATCGGATTTCTCTTGGCTGCGGAAGAAAACTCCTCCTCTCGGAGGGCTGCGAGGTGGGGTGAAAACACAACTTATTTAACAATCGTACAATGGAGAAAATGTCATGGGGGGATGTTCCTTATTATGTGATAAAACCGATGTCCTCTGGAAGATTGGGGCAAGATTCTTGTTTGGAAGATTGCAATTGCGAAGCAAGCACAATCTTGGCGCTTCTTGCAATAAATATAGAGTCTCCACTGAAATATTTTAGAAGAGATTTATCAGCACCCCAGTACCACGGCTTTGCCTTAAGGTGGGGCACGAAACATCCAAAGTGACACTGGGAACAGTTCCACAACAGTTGTTGTCAAGAGCAAAACAAGCAGTTATTTAATAGTCTGATTCTAAAACAATAGGTTTAACTTTACATTTCATGTGTTGTCCCTTGCATCTCTGGCCTATTCGTTTTACAAAATTAGAATTTTGCGGTACAGAAGTGTTGGAATATGATTTTGGGCTCTTCCAGAGGAGCTCACCTTGCAATTGTTTTTCATACAATGAACTCAGAAAAGCAACGAATGGGTTCACAGAAGTTTGGGAAGGGCTCATTCGGATCTGTTTACAAGGTACTTTGTGTACAGGAAAAAAAGCATAGAGTGACGAGGCCGTAGAAGGTCGTAGAGAGAGGTGACGGTAATTCATGCAGAGGTGCGAGCAATGGTAGAACAAATCACAAAACTTAGTTCTGCGGTTGCTGGTTACTGTAATGGAGGATTCTAAGAGGCTTTGGTTTTGAGTACATGAGCATTGCTCGCTTGCGATCTTCTTTGTCAAATCCACAAGGCGCCCGATTGGAGGGAGAGGTGAGAATTGCCCTAAATGTTGCGAGAGGATCCTCTACCTCCCCACGACGAGTTAGGCTCCAATCTCCATTTGGCGATATAAAGCCTCAAAACATCTTAATGGATGATTTTGGGATTGCTAGATATTTCCGACTTCGGGTTGTCCAAATTGTTGATGCCTGATCAAACAAGGACCTTTACAGGGTAGAGGGACTAGAGATACTGGCTCCAAATGGCAGAGAAACACCCCCATATCCGTCAAGGAGGCCTATATAACAGTTATGGGATTGTGCTATTGGAATTGTTTGTTCAGAGAAACTTAGAGGTCCATGCATTGAATCCAGAAGAGGTGATCCCCTTTGTCCAGTTTGGGTCTACAATGTGCTTTGTCTGGAGACCGTTGATCAAAGCTGTGGGTGGTGAAGAAGTTGATAGAAACCTTGGAGAACATGGTTAAGTGGCACTATGTGCATCCAAGACGAACCGCATTTCTATCTCCGTCCTTCAAGAAGAGTGTGGTCTAATGCTGGAAGGATTACTGATGTTCAATTTCCTCCTTGTCCACTGCTGCTGCTCCATGTGAACTTTTAACATTTGGATGGACTAGTGGTAGTTGCTTTTTAGTTTTTTGTTTTTCTGTTTTTCTTTGTTTGTTGAAGTTAATGTAGTTTCATTTCCTCTCTTGATTTTGACTTGCATGTAATTATTAATCTTAGAGATATTATGTTGTTGTAAGCATTAATAATGAGTGTTCTGTTCTTATGATGTGCAACTCTTGCTTATTGCCAATCTCATATTCCTGTCCTTTTTTTCAAGAATGGCCCTGTATATTATTGTAGTATTTCAATACATCTTCCTCTACCAGGCTAGTTTATGGGACCAAATAACTGCTAAAAACACCTATCTAGAATACAAAAACTTTGAATTCTTGTTCAAAATCCATACATGAGAAATTTAATTTTCCAGTATCAGTAACAATTTAATAAAAATCTGCTTTCTCACCTGGGATTTGCACTACTGCTGCTTCATTCGTCTTATAAAATGGAAGGATATGCGTAGAATTCCATCCTTGGCAGCCTTAGCAGCTTCAAACAGTTTTCATTGAAATGCTGCTTCCTTCTTTGTTGATGTTTTGGATGCAAGATAGCAGTGCCTTATCTTGCTGCGGCAGTTTTCTTAGCCTGTGTTTGGATCAAGGATTTGTGGTTCCCTTACCTTTTTCTTTTCTCTAAACAAATCCCTAATACTAATTCTTGATCCAAATGCTTTTTTTGTGCGTGTGTTTTTCTTACCTAGTCCTATCAGAGTTTGGGTTTATCCTGCTCTTTTATAAGCTTCTTGTTGGTGTCATGTTTGCGTCTGGTTGAGGTCTTACCTTATTTTAATGGTCTATGATTGGAAAACTATTTTCTGAACACTTTTGTTATCTTTGTTATATAACTATGTTCTTATTCCCCCCCCCCAAAAAAGTATTGGCAACAAAATTAAAGCGTTGATGCAGGGATATGGACCCTCATTTGCATGGCTTATGGTTCTCCAGATTGCTTGAAAAGAGCACAGAAAAAAAGACACAAGGTGGGTTGACACAGTTGTAGTGCCGGCCGGAAAACTTGTTTTGTGAGCAGTTCTCAAAACTTATTTTAGTTAACTTTTTCTTTTTTCAAAACAGTAGTTGATGAGGGGTAGATTTACATATACGTAATCATGCCGCCGCGTTGTTCATAAGATGGCCATATCGCCATTTATGGAAGGTCACGTTGTCAGTATTTTTCGTGATCAATATTGGGCATGCCGATATCCTTTACATCGCCCGTATTCTCCTCCCAGCCTCATTAGTTGTCAAACGCATGCTGCTCGGTAGTTTGTCACTAATCTCTCATACCAAGGTGAACGTGATTGACTCCATCTTCACCACAACCACCTATAGATGCGGCAACACCTCCACATGGTAATCTCCACCCATTACACCTATATCTTTGGCCACTTACACAGTTGCCTATGATTACGCCCCGATCTTCTTGCATATTTTAAAATCTCCACCTATAAAAGGCTGGCTCACCTTCTTCTCCAAAGGATGTAATTCAAATTTCACTCTTTGAGGCTATTAACCTATTAATTTCTTCTCAGTTGTGCTTTGTTTAGAAATCAACCTCTCGATCTCATTGCCACGCTGGAGGGGTTTTGAGCGGCCTCAACCCGGACGGTAACGTTTGTCTCCTTGCGTAAGTTACCGAGGTCACCCTTGGACAATTCTGACGGTTAGTTGCTCGATCCAAATTTCTACCACGACAGTAGTAATTTATGTACTCCCCTTGTACAAAATGCACTCCGATTTTTGTTTTTATAATGCAAAATTAGAATAAATCCCTTTAACACTTTGGCCAATTACCCAAATTATCCCTTCTCATACAGTTACACTTTTGGTGAAAAGTGTAATGCACAATAAAGCCAAAAAGTTGATTGATAAATCATTACCCTTTATAGAAACAAGCTACTTTTAAAAAGAACACCAAAAAGATAGTTTTGAATGCTTGAATACTATTTTCATGCAAATTTTCCAATCTGTAAAGAATAGGGTAATGACCTTAAACAACATTAAGCTATGTTGGTTTGAGGCTTCTACATAGATTTTATCTAAGCAGTAGTAGCCTCCTTTCTGTTGATCTAATCTGTGATACTAGTGTGTAGGCTATTGAAGCTCCTGACTTCGGTTAGGATTTTGGTGCTGACCTTCGTTTGGATGTGGTTTCTGCAAGCCACTGCTAAAAGTTGAGTGGGGGCATACCATGAGGTCGAGGCAAGGTGTATAGTTGGTATAAAGTCGAATGGAGCTCTAGTGTGGAGGTGTTTTTCGAGTGTAAAACATTTTGGTACCATGTAGACCTCGATTTGGTACAAGTTTCCACACAAGTGTTGGGGGTTTCTAAGTGTTGCAAGTGTTATGGAAGATCCACTAATTTAAAAACCCGTATTTTATTTTAATGTTTAACGAGCTTAACTATATGTTAACATGTGAAATAGTAATATTTGAGTCCTAATCAATGTATTTTGTTTGTGAAATTAGATGTTTTAAGTGGTGGGACCCGTGTGTGTGTGTGTGTGTGTGTTAGAGCATATGTAAGAGTCTTTAGAGTTGGTTTTATATAATTTTAGATATGTTGGGGGTCATAGAGCAAGAATTAAGAATTAAAAGCAAAATCACTTAATAATTTAAAGGGTCTGGAGTGTAATTTTTCACCCAGATTCTTAAAACAGCAACGACAGCTTCTGGGTTCTCTCTTTCTCATTATTTTTCTCTTCTGCAAACTCTCTTCTTCACTTCTCTCCACCTTCTTACTGCAAAGTGCATGCTCTGGAGTCGCGAGAGCTTATAAGCTACAACTTTTACTCTTTTCTTGTGTTGAAATTTTAGCTTTTTCTGTGTTGAAGCAAAACTTCTATTTCTGCTCATAGGCAAAAAACAACTTATAAAAGCTGCTTCAAAATAAGTTGCAACTTTTATTTTTTTCTTGTGTTGAAATTTTTGTTTTTTTCTGTGTTGAAGTAAAACTTATGTTTCTGCTCATAGGCCAAAAACAACTTACTAAAGTTGCTCTATTTTAAAACTTTTTAACTTTTGCTTTTAAATAAATAATTTTAATATAAGTTCAATTATACTAAACACCCTCAAATCAAAGATCAAAACTTTTGATTATCGCAACACAGCTTAAGAAATCACGATCTACTTTACGAGAGTTTTGTTCTCATCCAAGAAATTTTAACTTACAACACATTTGGATTCTCTACAAATTGAGGCTTTTGGCTCTAAAGATAGGTGTAAAGGGATGAAATATCCAATCTTATTCATGGCTAAGCTCCACCGCGAATCACCGCCGAACTGTTGCTCTACTGTAAATCCAGTCGACCGCCTCAACACGGTAGCTCGGACTGCGGTCACAACAACCATCTCGTCAAAATGTCTCTACCGAGCTTAGAGGCAACAGGTAGCATGCACGCAAAGCTTCCCTTATCACTCACACGATTGGGTTCGAGTTTCAATGGTGTGACAGACTAGCTACCAACCACGCTACTAGGGCCACGATTGGATCAGCCGCCTACTTACTAACAAAACAACCACGTGCGTCTATATACGCGCCAAACTACACTATAAAAATCACATTTCTTTCTCATTTGAAGGTAATGAATACTTTCTCTCTCTAGAACCTGAGCTAATGACTCTCATTTGCTCACTTTTTCTATTTTACTGACTGGACCGTCCACCGCGCTATCAGTAAAATATATCTCCTTTTGCAAAACGAAGCAAAAAAATATCAGCATGTGTTCTTCCAAAATAAATTCTGAACACACGTGATTGTCTAGTAGTAGACCAAAACCTCTAAAAGCATCGATCTGAAATTCAAAACAGAATTCCAAGAGTGTGTGAGAGTCAGAACAGTTCCAAAGAAACAAAAATAGTTTGATATTGACGACGAACAACTTAATCAAACGTTTCTCTAAGTCCAAAATTAGTTCCAAAGTAACAACTCCAATAACGATAGAATTACACTTGTACAACTCTCTTAAAAGCCACAATCTCAGCATTGCAAACTCTCTTGCAAGTTGAATACTCTCAACTTACAAATTCTCTTAACAAAAATGGAAAAAATTAGAAGATTCAATCGTCTCGAGCCGTTGCATCATGTCGTTTTCCTTTTCATTTTTCTCAACAAATTCGGAATCCAAACACAACCTTAAAATGATTTGATTTAACTTTCAAAAAAATAAAATTAACTTTTGATTTTTGATTTTTAATATTTTTTTGTAATTATTTTAATTAAAAATTATACTTCCCATAAATCATATATTCCACACTAGGGCCCATTGTAATACTAAGGGTCCGTTTGGGCTACCGGATATGGAGGTTGAATAACTTTCCCCCGGATAATTTTACTTCTGGCGTTTGGCTGACGGATATGAAAGGCAGATACTTTATTACCCCTAGAGATAAAGGCGGATAATTTTTGGATGACCTAGACCTAACTAAAATTTTATCCGGGGGATAAGGGGTGGCGATAAGAAAAAAATAATATAAAAATAAATTCCATGTATAATTTTGTTTTCATATACCATACGCAATAAACTAAATCTTTTTTCATAACTACTATTTTATCTTTTACTTTCTTTTTCTTCTCTATAGTTTCTTTCTTAATGCTTCCACCCTTCTCCTCCACCCACTTCTAAAAAGTATTCAACAACATTAAAATTATCCTCCTCCATAATCCTCCAAGTCCATCCCAGAGAGCCCTAAAGCCTTTGCAAGTAAAAGACTAAAAGGGCAAGGGACGTGGGGGTTTTATTTAGTAAAAATCATTCCAGTTGTAAAGCACTTTCTCACACTTTCTACTGCAAAAACCTTTTGAAGTCTCAGTCGAATCTGAATTCATTCGCCATTTACAAGCTTTTTTCTGTGTGTTCCCACACGCCAAGTTATTATGGTACACTGGTACAACTCGTACAAGTGATACACAAGATATTATTAAAGATTTTTAGAGCATTATTTTACGCTATTTAATAAATGATACATATTTAAATATATTTATAATAATTAAAATAAAAATATAATAAATCAAATTGTTTAAAACAATAGGACTAAATAATTTCTCATCGCGACTCATGAATCACTCGAGCTGCTATTTTAGGACACAAAAATGTTATGTTTACTTTGTAGGATTGGTCCCCCATGTATGATGCGAACCCATATAATTATGAGATTTGGAGGGTGGGGTCCAAAATTCACTAGAAATCCAATGTGTTATGTTTTATTAATTTTATGGAAAAAGCAATCTTACCTGGGGTGAGAATATCTACCAAATTAAAAGTGTTTATGAAAAAGAAAATCTATTGTGATTGGGTTTCTAATTGCATTGGTTTTCTAGATGAAAAATGAATCATAATGTGATACGCATCTTGGTTGGCCTATAGATAATTTTAAGGAGGCTAGGGTTTTGGTGAGAGAGATGAGAGAGTGGTATGGAAAAAAATAGTGATGGAGGGGTGAGAGAAAAGAATACCGTGAGACACTACCACGGTGAGCGAGAGCTAAACTATCCTTGAGCATGTAACTTGGATAACTTGGATAGGGGTGTAGATTTTGAGTATTTTGGTCATCTTATATGTATTCTTTATTTTTTCTCATATAATGAAGTATTTGTATCTTCTATGGATATAGGCAATTTGGATCAAATCACGTAAACTCGGTGTTTTATTTTATTTTTGGATGTGTGCATGTGTTAATGTGCTTGCTTGTTGATTTATATATATTGTAGGTTTACTTCCGTTGTGCGATGGATATATGGTTAAAATCCCAACCTACTTTACTTGTATTGTTTTTATCATTTAATATACAATATTATATGATGTAATCCGGAATTGTTAGATTAAATTTAGGTCCTCTTTGGTTAGATTAGGTGTTTTATTGCCAAAAAAAAAAAAAACTTTATTTTTAGGGTGTGTTCGGAGTTAGTTTATTTAGGTTAGTTTATGAAAGTTTATTGGATTAATTTGTGGGCAATCCCAAATAACACAAGTATTTTTTTTGTGTGTAATTTTAAATTAGCGGGAGAACCAAGTAGTACTTTCAGATTAGCATTCTGTCTTCGAAATAAAAGAGAAAGTGATAAGTACAAAATAATACCAGAAATCTGAAATTTCAATTTTCACTACACAAATTTATTCCTCAAAAGAAATATGAACGGCGCAAGTCATATGTGATAAGGGTAGAAATCAAGTGTTCTTAAACGCTCTTCGTCTAATTTTGCTCACTTAGTTCACAAGTGATAAACATTAGTCTCATTTTATAATTGATTGATACAATAGAATACAATTCACACCAATATAGCCTGCATAAAAGCAACGGATCACACATTTTCACTAATCCTGATAAGTGGAAAAGAATGTAAGATTGATGGACGAGCCGAACGTGCTAAACAGTAGATTATTCAAATTTTGATTTGAAAACTAAACGAATTTAAAAATTTATTCAAAATTAATTTGTTTATAAAGCTAAATGATTTCAAACGAGATTTAATTAAGTTGATCATGAGTTCAACTCAACACGTTATTTAAAAAATTTAACAAGTCCAACACGAATTTTATTCTGGTTTGTTTATTTACGTTACAAGAATGTTAACCTATTTTATCAATCCAACTATTGTTTTTCCTAAACACTTCATCTCCCGCGTGCATGGAAAGCCACTGAACTATAGTTTGATTATTTGATACAGATGCACGAATATCGATACACGTAGATCATCTCTCTGTCTCATTGGTTCACGAGCCGACGCGTGCATGCATGCACCTACAAACATACAGTAGTTCATGCCATGCTGAGACAACACAACACGATTGAATGATATATCTGTACATATTAATTATAATTTAGATAAAAAATTATAAATTTTACTGTTTAGATCAATTACTTTTAAGTTAGATTGTGCCATTAGAATTTACTCCAAGAATACTAAATAATTTCTCAACACAGACGCACAACATCAGGCCAAGCTTGACGTAATTTTTTTAAAGATTTTTTTAAGAGTAGTGATTTATTCACTTTATTTTTTATTAAATGTAATTCATTTTTTATTTTTTATTATATAATTTTTTAATAAATATCTAATCTATCCGTTCAATAAAAAAGAAGTAAAAGTATATACGGTGAGAGGTAATTTCGGTAATAGATAAAAATATAAAAATTTTTATTGTAATTTTATGTAATAAAGACAAAAAATAAATTGCATTTGGGTAAAAGTGTAGTACATTAATTTTTATTATTTTTTAATTATTTTAATTTTTGAGTTTTTTTTAATTATTTAATCAAAATTTTATATTTTTCGGTTCCTCTTACTAAGAAGAATCTGAAAATGTAATATTTTGTTCAATTTTCTTCTTAAAAAATCCAGTAAAAAAATAGCAAATTTGTTGAGAAAATAAATTTTTTTTAGTGAATTTTTTTCTAAATTATATGAAATTTCTTATATTTTGAGACTCTTCTCGTCAACAGAACCCAAAAAGTATATAATTTTGATTAAATAGGTAAAACAATTTATTAAAAATAAAAAAACTTAAAAACTAAAACAGTTAAAAAGTCTTACAAAAAACTAAAACCAGATTAAGTAATCAACTAATTCCTTAAGGTATTACGATATTATGCCTTAAATTATTATTATGCATAAATAATCAATTTAATATCAGTCCCAATAGTTATTATTATTGTTAGCATCATGGTAGGTTTTAAGACACTCAATGGTGCATTTTTACCACATCCAAACCTAACTAACCTACCACATTACCAAAAAGCACCAACAGTGTGGGGCCTCATTATCATTAATCTTGCCTAATAATTGAGCTTAATGAACTCATACATGTGGCTAAGTTCCAAATCAAAGGGATTGTTTTAATAATGCCACGCTAATAGTGAATTTATTGACTTTTAAAGGCGAAAATATTTAATTTATTATTATTTTAGAGCAAATAGTTGAAAAATGATAAAAAGGAATGATGCCCTTGTCCTTTTTAAAACACAAGGGATTAGTGGAAACAAGAATCATGTGTCAAATAGTGATGTATTTATAATAATTACCTTTGAAAACTACGTTCACGCATGATAGTGATTAGTCCTAATTGTAGTAAAAATCTCGTAATTATTAATTATTTTCAAGGTAGACTCGTGCACAAAATCGTGGGAACACGGGTTGCATTGTGGCATAAGGGCTACTTTGTCCTTGATTGACCACGAGATTTTCATGGTATTGGAGATCGCCCTAATCGTGCTTACTTTCAATAAGATCGAGTTGTTCTATGTTATCGATAACCAAATCACATAGAATGATTTAAAAACTAAGTGTATGGACCATATTCACCAAATTTCAATCTAAGTTGTACATGTATTTTTTAAATATTTTTTTGTGGTTTAATTTTGGATGCATTGAATTATTGTTCTAATAATGTGAGCATGGTTTCACTTGATGAGGCTTAATTAATCTCATACAAACTTTTGAATTAATATTTAAAATCAATGAAATGCCTTGCTTTGAAAATAATTAATGAAAGCAAATGATGTCAAGTCAATCAATTTATGGCCTTTTAAACATGAGGAGATTAGTGGAAGTAAAACCATATATGTCAAACTTAATTTTGAGTGGTGGCGTATGGCATGACCAACAACCATATAGATGTTTGAATAACGTTTTATTTTTCCTGTTTACGTTTTATTTATTTTTATTTTGTTTTGTTGTATTTTTTATAAAACAGAAATTAAAAATATGTTGATTCACCTATTTTTTAACTATTTAAAAAAACAAAATATGTTTTGTTTACTAGTTAAAAACTATTAAAAAAAGTGGAGGCGGGGGGCGGAGGAGGTGACGGTTGGAGGTGGAGGGGAGGTTGTGCTGCGGCGCGACGATAGTGGTGGTTGGAGGAGGTGGTGGTGGTGGTGGCAGCGTTGGTTTGTAGGTGGTGGTGGTGGAGGCAGGTGTGGAGATGGGTTGGAGGTGCTGTGGAGGTGGAGGTGGTGGTGGTGGTTGGGTGGGGTGGATGTTGTGGTCGGCGGTGGAGATGGTGGCAGCGGTGGTGGAGTGGAGGTGGTGGTGGAGGGGAGGTGTGGTTGATTAGTGAGATGTGGCGGCATGTGTGGAGGTGGAGGTGTGGGGGAAAATTTGATAAAAAAATTTGAATGAAAAAGATTTGTAAACAAATAAAATAACTTTTCTTGTTTGCTTATTTTTCCAAAAAAAATAATTAAAGTTGTTTAACCTTATTTTTATTTATTTTTGTAATACAATAAGTTTTTTTGTTTACGTTTATTTTCAAATACATAAATTAACAGAAAAACGAATTAAACAGTTAACAAACAAACTCATAGTGTCCCTAACAAATGCCAAGTGTTGAAGTTTGCCCAATTTTGGGTTACATGGCAATAGGAATGTGAATTCAAGTTCTCGTGATTGTACTGTTTGGATGCAATAGGAATGAGAAAGAAATTTATGATTCTCTCAATTCAACGAGCATAAGGTTTCTAAATTAAGAATTAACATGATTTCTCTACTATCCTCACAAATTTTAGATTTCGAAGTCAATCTAAAAAGTTATTTCTCGATTAAGATTCGTGAAAAAATTTAAACATCAAAAAACTCCGATCATTTAATTAAGTATTAAAAATCTTGTTTCTAAGCTTGAGATTCTCATTTCAACTCAAGATAATGGCCATCTAAACATAGTAAGTTTGTGTAATCTACTAACATGAATTTTCTCATTTGCTCTTAAAATCTTCACCATTTAATAAGTTGTACTCGATTTGACATATCAAATTTTTTGTATGCACATTTAAATCTAAAAAAATTCGCAGAAAGAAACAAACATATTAATAAACACTCTCTTTCATGAACATAAGCACAACCCCTTATAACTCACTTGACGTAAGTAACTATCTCACTATCTTTATAAATTAAATTAAATTATTCGTCTCAGTGTTAGGGTGATAGAACTTTCAACCTAAATGCACTCTACTTGTAATCTCTAAGTTCTTCTATTGATTATATTAGCACCCAACAAGCCCGTTAAACAAGATTTAAGAGGTTGACCGTGGGAATGGCCTTTTTTTTTTGTATTATATGCTAGATAGGTGGATAAAGATAAAGTAGAATAGGGGGTAAAACTTAAAAGTCTAAGAAAGTGGGTGCTAGTGTAGCATAAAATATGGGGACAGGGGGCATGGATTTCCTCCTTTTGCGGTCCTTTAACATTGGTTTGTGGGTATTTTTCTATATTGGCTCATATTTGCTAGTATAAATAAAAAGACAATTTATTTTGGTACAATTTCAGTTTTTGAGACTGTATATATTTTTACTATTTCAGAATTATCTATTAAAATAGTTTTAATAATTTAAAACTTTTATTTTTACTATCTCTATTTTAATTTGTTTATCTATTTTTACTATTCTAGACATCTAAAAATTTATTTATAATTTATAATTTATATTATTTTTTTATAATTTTAAAAATTTTGTATAGAAGAACAATGCAGATATTTTGTTTGATGCAAAATTTTAAAAAGTTATTTCGAAAACAACAAAAATGCTCAAAAACGACAAATAAATCGGGACCAGAGACAATGGTGTGAGGGACACTCCATGAATTGATATTCACGTGAGGTATGAATCACATACTATTACTTAGATGTGAGACCCATAACTTTATTCTTGCGTATATTGCACGTGTATACACACTCTAGTAATATATAAGTTGCGAATCATGGTCAGTGTTTTATCACATTTTAAAGTTCCGTAACACTTTCTCATTTATCAAAATTGGCTTTAATTGTACCTAAGTTTATATTTAAATGTTTTAATCATTATTAATTGTTATATAAATAAAAAAAATGAAAACTTACCTCATGATTTGTCAACCACCCACTTCCATAATATATCCTATCTTTTTCTAATTATTATTAAAAAGACAAGTGGTGTTAAAAACCTTTTAGTGGTTTTTTAGCTTTCAGCGTGGGATGTTTTTTTTTTTTTTTTGTTTTTTTGTTTGGAGAAATCCACAACCAAATGGCACCCAATGGTCTTAGGCCCCACCAAACTCAAGTGTATGTTGACTGTCTCTCCAAAACAAATTCTCTCTCCCTCTCCCAAACTCAAGTGTGTTAATGTCTTGAAAATATTAGGCCACGTTTGGTATAGTTTTTTTATAATTTTTTTTAACTGTTTTGATATCGAGTTTTTTGTTTGATCAGAATTTTATATTTTGTAGTTCACCTTGATGAGATGAATCTAAAAATTTTAAATTTTTGTTCAAAATTTTTAAAAAATCCACTAAAGATTAAAATTGTAGTTAATTTATTGAGTAAAAATAATTTTTTTATTTTTAGTGAACTTTTTTCCAAATTAGATGAGATTTTTTTATATTTTCAGATTTCTCTTGTCAAGATTAATCTGAAAACACAAAAATTTGAGTAAACAATGAAAAAAAATAATAAAGACGGAAAAAAAGTAAACAAAAGCATTTTTAACAGTTTGATTAAAATTTCATATTTTTCTGGTTTCTCATGAAGAACGGAATCGGAAAATATAAAAAAATTGATCAGATTTAAAAAAATATTTAATTTGCCAAGTAAAAAAAATTTTTTTTTGATTAAAAAAAAAAACAGCCACTTGAAAATATAACATTTTAAATCAAATATCAGGAAAAAACTCAAAGAAAAATAAAAAATTTAAAAAAAAACACCCATACTAAATAGCCTCCCTTAAACGGATGTTAATGTCAAAAATGACCTTCGTGTGTATTGATTAAAATCAATTAGAAACCAAGAAAATATATGTATAGTTCTAAACTTCTAAAGGTTGTTTAGGTAATTCACATCCATATATAAAATTTATAAGGCCTCTTATGAGGAACTATTAATTGTCGTAAATAATATCTAAATGAATTAGTTATGTGTATAAGTATATAAAATTTATTGGTGGGTAAGCTACTAAGCATCATCTAGTTTCCAAAACCAGTGACTTTCATTTTCAGTGGTCAATCCACAACCACCGGACCTCTCATCATTCACTGCTTGAGCCTTATACAGGTGGGGACAGCTGAATTTAAGGGAATAAGGGGCGATAAGAATAATAAAATTAGAAATAAGTGTATGTGGTGTGAACGTACGGCGGAGGGGAGAAGGGGGGGGGGCCAAAAATAAAATCAGTTTGGACATATATGATGAGTGTAAAAATTCCTAAGGGTGTTGTGTTGGGAAGAATTTGTTTTTTTTTTTCATATAGTTTTTTGTGTTTTTGGGTTTGAAAGAAACAAGGGGTGGGGAATAAGTTCGAAAATACTACAAGTAGGGATCAGTGTATTTATGCTAGGGTAATTACAAGAGTGAGACAGTTTGTGGTTGAAGAAAACAAAGAAACAATAGAATTCAAACTCGAAAATACAATTTTGTGGTAAGACTTCTTTGATTTTGACTACATTTGGAACCCACTTGTTTAGTTAGTGTTTTCAAAATCAATTTTATAAAGTACTTTTCGGAATTCGTTGTTTAAAATAAAACGATTATCATTTTTTAACAGAAATGGTTCTTAAAAATGTGAAAAAAATAATTTAAAAATCCTCGATAAACAACTTTTAAATTTGTCAATCAAACAAATTTTATGTGCTTTCCAAAAATGATAAACAAAAAATAGAAAACAAAAATTAAACCGAATGGGGTGTATATTAGATTATTCACAAAAAATATAATATAAACAAAAACACAAAACACAAAACAAAAATAAAACCTAGCTAAAACTAAATTAATTCATTTGCAAAAAGAGTAGAAACAATATGGGATTGGCCTTTAAATCACTGTTCCCTCCACTTCAAACAATAGTGTATGAAAGTATGCTTATTTTATATAAAGTTGTTAAATAATTAGGGTTTTGTGGATCTTCTCACCTGTGCATAAGATCTCTTTCAGGTGATTAAATCATGCTCATCTTAGTTTATTAATTAATATTTTTAATTATAAAAACCCGAGCCTAATTAGGCACAACAAGCCTGGATTACTTAGTTTATTTGCATTATTATTATTTAATGAAGGTTCTATTCGGCTCGCTTACGCGGTTAACTCATACTAATTATATATTTATCATGATACCTCCCAAATAAATTTATTTTATTCAGATTCCATCCGTGAATGAAATGACCACCTAGGATAGTAACATAAAATTCAAAACTAAAAAATTCTCTCCTCACCAACCTCCCACTCCTCCGGCCGTGCCTTCGCCGCTTAACCTCAGTTTTCCGGCCCCCACCACCCGGCCTATGACTAGGATTAGGGTATTTTGGAGAGAGAGATGGACATACTGAGACATATTAAAAAATTAAAATTTCTAAAGGGGTTTACAAATAGCTACCCAAATTCTCTCAAGAGATTCAAAATTTGAGTTAAGAGAAACTCTTTCCATCAATTTCTCCTACTTTATATCATTTTTTTCTTCTTTTAAACTATCAAAATAACCAATTAAAAGGAAATGACTCAGTTCTTTAGTTTTTTCTCCATGTCATGACACCATAGTTTGGCTGTAAAGAGATAAAAACTTACTTTAGCATGAAGTTAAAGGTAGTCTCTAGTCAGCAATGGTTTTAAGTACACACATTTTAGACACAATTCTTTAATTCTTCGTATCTCTTTCATAAGAGATGGTCTCACAACACGTGAACTCCATCGTGGGACCCATCATTTGTAAAAAATGTGTTGAAAAAAATTTACAGTAAATATAGAATTTCAAATAACGATTTTCTATTGATAGCAATTGTATACAAGTAAACTAAATTAACAATTACAAAATAAAAACCAGGAATAAGATACAAATAGAATTACAAGTCGAGTCCTACAAACGCAGTCTCCTTAAAAAAGATTCGCTGCTTACCGAGGGTGTTGTAGACTTCACTGGTGTCTTTCTCTCAAGATAAAATGACTAGACTGCGTACGTCAGAATAACACCGAGACAACCTTGGCGAACTGACCTACGTCTGTCTCTCTCTCAAAATCGAAAACAAACTCTCGGTCCTCCAATCAAAAGCTCTGGCTCTCTTTTACAGGAGAAGAAAATGTCCAACTTCATTCATACTAAATTTTCAACAAAGTGTGGCTGGCGTTGTGTTTAAAATTTGTGTACGTAACTTTTCTCTAAAATTTTTTAGATGACTTAGCTTTTATTCGTAATGTTATTTGTTACTATTTTGAAGTTACATACGGGAGTTATTTATGTTTTTCATGAGTAATAAAATTAATATTATATTTCATAAGTTCGAGTATTTCATAGTGATTGATGAATACAAGTAAAAGTCACTCAAAAAACAAAGAAAAGGAAAGCAAAAGTGACAGCCAATATGTAAACAAAAGATATATCTATTCCTGGTTTTGTGGTGTGTCCATTGATGACTGTGTTGATGGTTCATGCACGGCCATGAATCACATCAATGAAAAGTATTATTGTACTCATTTAAAGGGCCATTCCACAATTGTCTTTTGAGCCCCCCAAATCCTAAAGTAGGTTATGGCCCAACATTTGCATTTGTAGGATTCGTGTATAGTTTGAACGTTCAAGCTCCAAATAATTGGTCTTCATGCCAAACATAGGATACTTTCTAAGTTTTCAGTTTGGGAAATTGGTGTTTTCGAGTTTTTTTTAAGTGAACTTTTGTTACTGTTTGAATAAAATTTTATATTTTTTTAATTTCTCTCTTCAAGATTTTTTTATATATAATTAAAAAAAATAAAGAATGAAAAAAATTATTTTAGAAGTTTTCGAGATAAAAATGGTGTTTTTTTTCGTCTTTAGTGATTTTTTAAAAAATTAGATGAATTGTTTATATTTTCAGACTCTTCTCGTTGAGAGAAACCATAAAAGTATAAATTTTTAATCAAACGACAAAAAAAGTTCACGAAATACAAAAAAAATAAAAAATCAATTTAAAAAATTTATTATTTTTTTTACCTTTAGAAAAAGAAATGTTATAAGAACTAATAAAATATTTAAAACCTTTACTTTCTATTTGGTTCAATTTTAAAAATGATTTTTCAGAAATTATTTTTGAGAATAAAAAGATTCATTATTTTCATGTGTTACTCATTTTTTACCAAAAATAATTTTTGAGAATTTGAAGATATCTTTTAAATATTATCTAAAAAATAAGTTCGTCCGTAAAAAAATCTAAAAAAACAAGTTTCGAAAATCATCAACCAAGCAAATTTTTAAATTCTTTCATTTTTTTCGTTATTTTTGTGGATATCTAAAACTTAAAATTAGAATTATTTTATTTAGAATAAATTTTTAGAAACTTATCCTAAAAAAGATAGACTCGACTTAGGCTCCATTTGGTACTGCTTACATTCACTTTTTTAAGGCTTGTTTTTGCCAAAAAAGCCCAAGCTTTTAGTTGTTTTTTTTGCCTTTTTGTGCTTTATTTTAGGCTAAAATTAAACAAAAAAATAAAAATAAAAAAACCAACTCTGATTGATTTTTTACTTATTTTAAGCAAACAAATTAGGAAAAAAGTTAAAAAAAATTGGTGCCAAACGGAGCCTAAACCGTAATTACTTAAAAAAATGGTCATCCGCAGCCTTTACAACAAAACCCAATTCTCATTTATTCGAATTAATGGTCCCTTGAGCAAAATTTTAACATTTCCAAAAAAATTCTTATAAGACAAAAATACTCAAAAATCAAAGAAATAAAAAAAAAATAGGGTAAAATACACTGACCTCCCTTGAGGTTCCGAGTTAATACACAAAACACTCCTGACGTTTGAAAAATTATAATGACCTTATTTGAGGTTTGAAACTTATAACAGATTCTCCCATTTTACGTTAACCACCCCTGAGATTCTGAGTTAATACGCAAAGCACTCCTGACGTCAAATCAACATCATTCGTCAAAAAGACAAAAAAAAGTAACTTTGTTAAGGGTGTTCTGTGTATTAATCCATAATTTCAGGGTGGTCAGTGTAAAATGAGAATCTATTCCAAGTTTTAAACCTCAAGGGAAGTCATTATAATTTTTTAAATGTCAGGGATACTTTTTGTATTAATCCGAAACCTCAGGGGAGGTCATTGTAATTTACCCAAAAAAATTAAGCCAAACCGGGCTCTACAGGCGTAATTAAATTAAATTTAAGTGGTCAAAATAAAAAATTAACGTTAATAATTGTTAATTTATTATTATTTTTAAAAGGTAAACACGTGGCATCAAAACACGGTCAGTGGGCCATTCACGAATTATCCATATGTTACGTTATTATTGTACAAGCGTGCGTAGTGAACATATTAAAGAAACAAAAATAAATGAAAATGAAAATGAAAATGAAAATAAAAATCCCACCATCACACGAATTAAGGTCATGTTTGGATCCATGATTTTTGGACATTTTAGTTTATAAGACCAAAAATTATAACCTATCTTGTGGGAAA
>CM018897.1:4081311-4101311 GCA_009663005.1 Actinidia chinensis | reverse complement strand
TTCCATTATTTTGTTGGGTAATTTCTGGCAAGATTTTTTTTTTAAGCTTTCTATTCCGCAAGTTTAAAATATCCATATTAGACTATTAGTTCAAAGACTAGATCTTTTTTTGAACAAAATTACCCTCCACACCACCGTCACCACCACTAGTACCAACCTCCGGCAACCCCACTTGACCTCTAGCAAACAACCATCGGTACCCTCCCAACAGCAATCATCTCGAGGTAAAATACACACACACACACACACATACATATATATATATATATATATATATATATATGAAAAATGCTTACCAACACCTATTAGGTAGTCGTTAAGGATCCAAAATTATATTAAAAAGTATAAAAATTTGTGAAAGTGTATTGAAAAGTGTAAATGTATATTATATATATTACACAGTTTGCGATTTCGGACCACCACCACCTCAGAAGTACTTTTATTTGCTGCCAACAATGTTAATGAAATTTCAATAACGAAATGTTAGTATGTGGTAAAAGTGAAGAAATTGAGGGGGGTTTCAAAAGCCCGAAACTTAATGTTTCATTGGAGTAAACCCCACATTTTCTTGTGCTTGTTTTTTTTTTTTTTATATTCTAGTATCTTCGCCCAATTTAATTGAGCTTGAGAGACATTAATCTGGACTCTAAAATTAACGACTGAACAAATTTTCAGTGGTCCTAAAGGGACTCAAACCGCCGACCCATTAAAATAAATCCACAGTCTTTGTCGGCCTAGCCGATATTTGCTTTTGCTTTTGCTTTTCCTATCAGGTGGTGTGTAGTGTAGGTGTTATGAGCAAGTGGTTTTGGCTGTGATTGATCGTAGCATGTAATTTTATGCTTTGCTTGTATGTCTTTATGCCAATGTACTTACCACGCATGCACGCGTTTATATTCTTTTGAGTGATGCAATGTTTTTGATGGGGGTGGTGAAAGGGACCACTTTGTTGCATTATTTTGTTTTCGATATGTTTTGTTGGCTTGAAGGACTTTGATGTGCCCATTTACCTGGTATATGGCATGTGAATGGATGACAAGGTGACCGATATTGGATAGGGCTTCCCTTCCCTACGCCAAACTTGATCAACTTAAACCAATTGGGTTAGTACGGTTGACTGTTCTTGTAAACTTTTGAATAGAAGGTCAAGGGTCAATCCTCGTCAAAAGTAGATATTTTGATTATGGGTAATGTTATACAAACATTCGAAGTTTACAACATAATTTACGCATTAACGTGGGTTTCCAACGTGATCTGCCCAGTCAGCTCCTTAATTAATAGTGTTACACAATAAAAAGGAACTAAATAATCGATCTCTTTCTATCATTTGAGAACCAGATGGCCATTCACCACTAACACTAGCCAACCCCCGTTCACCACCAGGCATTCTCGCCGTCGTTGCACGACCGCGACAACCGCCAGGCTAGGTGGGTGAACGTGCGGTGTGCCTACCGAACATCAAGCACCGTGAACTTTTTTCTGCTTCTCTTCACTCGTCATATTTTGCCATTAAATAAATCTAAAAACATGCCGATTTAATCGCGTTTGACTGGTAAAATGCAGACTTTATGCCGGAGTAGCATTTTTCTTTGATTATTTATTCTCCATTTAGGAGTTCTTTTTATAGTTAGTTAGTTCTTTCTATTATAGGACTATTTATTGGGCTTGTTCTAGGTGATTTTTGGTTTATATTGATGGGCTTTCTAACGTGATAGATTGTCCGGTTTTATCGTTAATCTAATTTTTGATACTTGTATATAATCTTTTATTGAGTCAAAAAAAAACTTAAGCAACTTAAATAATATCTCTCTCCTCTTACATGACCCAAACCCTGCCGAATTTATTTTCTCAAAATAACGTAATTTTGGTTGATATTACCCACAAAAAGTGGCAAGATCTCAATCATCTAATCTAATCTTTAAATATATGAATCGTCACTCCATTATTAAATGGAATGGAGATGAGGATTTGAACCCGTCTTAGACCCCACACCCACCACTCCAAATTAGGTACTACTCCATTGCTAGTAACAATCAAAGTAGCCATCTCAATCCAGCTGAAGCGCCTTGGCACAATATGGCAATGGGCCAAATCAACACCACTCTCTCTCTCTCTCACACACACACAACTGTTGAAAGATAAGTTTTATAGGGAAATGCTAACCCCAGTGATTGAGGATAATTAATGTGCGAAGGGAAATGCTAACCCCAGTGATTGAGGATAATTAATGTGCGAAGGGAAATGCTAACCCCAGTGATTGAGGATAATTAATGTGCGAAGGGTTCGTCTTTAGCATGACTCAAAACTATATAGGATAATAGGACTGCTAGAAGAGAGAGAGGGGGGGCGGTGTGTGTGTGTGTGTGTGTGTGGATGGGCAGATCCTTACACCCACACAGCACCACACACAGCACCGTTGTCTGGGCCGACAAGGTATGGCGATAGATAAAGTCCTAAGTGCATGTTTGATTACTCGGACTGGCCAAGTAGTCCATGGACTACTTAGGGGACTAATAAAACCATAAAATCCCCCAGGACAAGTTGTCCCAAGTATGGAGGATTATTGGGTCTGCTCAGACTAATAGTCCGGAACCATTTTGAAAAAACAAACGCGGGACTGCCCTAGTTCGGCCTAGTCGGGTTATCAAACATGCCTCAAGGGACTCGAAATCAAGAAAAGGTCAATGATATATGCTAGAAATCCATCTTCTAGAGGTGAAAACGAAGGGAAACAACTGTTAGAGAAACTACTAATAATCTTAAAGCTTCTTGCTAACCGTGCCGGCCCTAAGCACATGCCCAATAAGCCTGTGTCTGAGGCCCCCTAAAATAGTCCAATTTTGGACCCTCAAGTCCAATATGTTATAGTATAGATATGTTAGGTAAAAAAAAAACATTTTGATTTTAGAAGCCCAACCCATTTTGAAATTTAGGAGAAGGGGGGATCACGCCCATTACGCTTGTTAAGGGTTAAAATTTCAAACGAGGCAAGCAAAAATTTACAAATTGGGAATTGAGATTCTAAGGTTCCCTCTGTGCTGACTACAAATCCCCCCTCTCTACAAGAGATTACCAAATTCATCACCTGTTTGAAGAGATTAAAAAAATAATTAATTTTTTCCAAAACTTTGGTCAAGTAAAAGAGACTCACATTCTCGCATCTCTCGGATTCTTTGATGTCTTTTTTTTAATTCCCATGTTTATGTTTATGGTTTCAATTAGATTAATGGTTTCAATTAGTTATTTAGTATATGGAATTATGGCTTTTTGTGTTCTGGATTATATATATTTTGGTACATCGAAATAATAGTTTTGTATGTGTATTTCAAGTTCCTAATTTTGTTTAAAACTCACAAGAGATGTTAATCTTTGTTGCAATAATAATCTCGTTTTTTATTCAAAAAAAATGTAAATAACCTCAAATTGAGGTTAAGATTGGGGTTCGAGAAGCTCAGGGCCGGTACTGCTTACTAGACATCTTTCAGATGATCTACAGTCCTTGTAGGCTTTCGAGCCCTGCCCTGAACTTCAGTGTAAATAATACATAAATTACAAAAAATTATAATAGAATTCTTTTAAGGGTACTTATTCTATTAAAAAAAACATAGTAAGTAATTACTGTCTAAAAAGTCTATTTGAGTAACTAACAACCTACCAACCTCCATGTAAAACTTAAGTAGACAAATTGACGGTAATAATTTTTCAAAGCAGAAAATAATAAATTATCAATTTAATTTTCATATTAATAAATAATTAGCTTTTAAATTATCGTATAAACAAGATAACAAATAAAAAATTATCAACAAATTTTCAAAAGAGAAAATGAAAAATTATCAACTAAATAAGAGAAATTCTCAAATATTTATTTATTGCAAATTGACATAGACCAAAAATATTGAGAAAATATCAAATTAAAAAAACTCCACATAATAAATAAGAGAATTTTTAAATATTTACTTTGAGTAAATTAAGAAAATATTATATATAATACAATTAATTCTAAACTACTGAGAAATAATTAACTTTTAATTTACATATAACTTTTGTGAATACAAGTCCGGACCCAAATTTTATATGTATATTAGTTACTATATTTAGAGTGGAGCCAAAAACACAATTTTTTCCTTATCAATAAAAAAGATTATTGATCAAAGACAACAAATGTAGTAAATTTACATCAAGCGATCTAAAAACGAATATTCAATTTAAAAAAAGACAGCCCTGGACAGATAACAATTATATATACCGCGTCCTCCGGTTGTTCCACACGTAAACTCACTTCCTTGATACAAGAATATCAAACACTCAAACAAGAGCAGCACATAAAATATATTCACACCCAATAAATCCTAATTTTGCCCAGATTTTATTTACAACAGGACGTACCTTATGCGACATGGTGGAGATCACGCACTGCCTCCCTGCAGCATGTCTTTCAGATTTTTGACGGCACTGTCATAGTTCACAAAGCCCATGAACCAGAACTCGTGGTTGTCGACAGAGATGATCTGAATGTATTTTTCAGCAGGGTTGGCTTTGCTTGTCGAAGGATTAACTGCTTTCTAACTGATGTAACGGGATAACCACCTATTTAGGAGCGGAGAAAAAATATTGAAGCGAATCTTAGCAATTGGCATTGGACAAATATGTAAATGATTGGTAAGTAAAGGCGGATCCAATGTTTTTATACAGCCAAGGTCATTAACAAGAAGCTCCAAATGTTCTATATACTCGATACCTTGAATCCGTATCTCAGAACAAACATTGCCCAAAGAAACACCCAGAAGGATAGAGTAAAAGATGATGCAATTTATTAGCAGAAGGCAAGAGATAAATTACAATAAACCATCAGTTCTTTTGTTTTTTGGATAATTTAAAGGATTTTTTTAACGGGTTCCCTAATTGGTTCACATAGCTTAGAATGTATGTCCACTATCATGCGGAATGAACAAGCATTTTAAATTTGTTAGCCAATTCCCTTATAGCACTCGTTAACAAAATCCTAATTTAAATTCATTGCAACTATTGGAGCGCATTCACAAAACACCAATTTGGAGAAACTTCACAGATGTGTCACTACCATGCCTTGATACATCACTAGATTTTCGCTATTGGAGCTTCTATACATAAGATGAAATTACATAAATTTATTTATATGATTTAGTACTTTACTAATAAATCACCCAAAGACATGCCTAACATAGTTAGTCGTGTCCCTACTTCAAAATTGGCAAATATCTTCCTCTTATCAAACAGAACTATTAATTCCAATAAACAAATTTACAAATTGTGAAAATCTTTTGTGTCCTAATGAAAAAAGTTCTTCAAATTATTTCTAAATTCTCACTCCCAACTAGGGTTTTAAATCGTGGTATCGGTAACGATATTGGTATCGGTAATATAGCCCTACATTGGCCAATATCGGCCAGTATTTACTAAAAAATCGGTATTGAAGGGCAAAAACCCCAATATGTAACAGGATTTTGAACCCTGCTACTGAGTGCTACCAACTCTAACACCAAAAAGATAGGGATGTACGGCCAAGGAAATAATATGAAGTGATAAAGAGCAACCTGACTCCCACGGCCACTTTAAGACAATTATCAAAGCATTTACTTCTATCAAGTTAGCTCGATGGCACACCTTGCTTGATCCATTGAAAACGATGGACTGACGGTACTATCCCCGAGGCAAAAAAACATTTTCTTATTCCAAATAGCAAAAACCGAATAAATAAGGATCTATTGATGACATTTTGATTAAGGAAGAGAATCCAGGGTGAACATTTTCGATTGATGTTTTTCTTTCTTTATGTAAAATCTCAAACCCATTCCTGGCTAGGGACAATCCCAGTTTTGCAACGCGCTAAGCCCAAGTGTTTGGATACTATCCAAGCAACCAAGAATCTCTGAATGTGGTGGTCAACGAGAAATATCTTGTGGTGGTAAAGGTTTAACGTAGTCTAATCTCAGAGCCACACCCCTGCCGACTGTGTTCTCTTCGAATGGGATGTCTTAAGCTCACTTAAAAGGAGATCTTCCTTTACACTTTGGAGTTCTAACAGTTCGGATTTGGAGGAGATATTCAACATGTTTCACCAAGTTATGTCAACAGCTGAAACATTAGATACAGATTACTTCAACCCCAATGCTCCGGGAAGAATTTAACATCATCACTAGAGGTTTTCATCTGAACAAATTGGCATGTTCTCTTTTACTCTGACTAATAAACTAATCGTACTTCGACGATGAAAATACAGTGTATCAATCTCTCTTCTTTGTTACCAAAATAAATTGACCACATAAATGACAAAGAAAGCATGGAAGAAAATTCTCATGAGCTCCGTTCACTGAACTCAAACTATTCACTCCTAGCATGTGTTACAGGACAACCTGACGTGCTAATCAATATACTTTTCGTGACGGCATCTTTCACACTGAGGCTCCAAACCCAGATCAAAGGGTTCTGCCATGCTCATGTTGAAAGCTAGCAGAAGTCTTTCCTCAAATCTATTCCTGGCTTATAAAGTTGAGTCAAGCTCAACTAGACTCCACTGATCAATGCTAACGGAGTGCAAGAAAAATAACTTAGCTGACCCTCAGATGTAAATCACGTTAGACGATGATGATGATAATGATGACAGTAAGTCTAAGTATAATTCCGAATAATTCCTTCTAGAAATCAGAAACACTATCAAGATAGAAAATCACATGCTAAGAGGGCAGTACAAACCGTTATACCTTGTAATAACTCAATTGAGTCTGGTCACCAACTTTGTAGGACACAGGATTGTCACTACAAAATGCTAGCTTTGCAGTAGATATATACAAGGTTCCCATAACTGGACCTGCAGAAGTCGATAGGTAGCATGCATATGGTTCCAATAGTTGCTCCTCAGGAACAGTCTCGAATGTTTGTCGAAAGATCTTCTCATAACCACCCTCCACGAGTACTTTTGTTCCCTGAGCAATTCTTCCAACAGCAGCATCAGCAACACTGGGACCCGTTTTCACTGATTCATATAAAGGTCAGAAAGTTAACTCCATCAACAACGAAGAAGTTAAGTAGCTAGGCATGGCAATTTTCTTGAAGGCTAACATGATCAAAGTATTTTTAAAATTTTTGCTAGTAGTAACAGTACGAGCACTACAACTAAAAAAGAGAATGAAATGAACACTAACGAATAGCATAAGCAGTTACAAAAGAATAAAAAGTATAAAAGAAAACCTAGAGATCAATATTTTCAAATGGAGAAACAAAACGAAACTAAGCCTTATGTCATAATCAATTAGGGTCGGCTAAATGAATCATTTTTTGTTAGTCCACTCATTCAAGGGCTATATAGTTAGTTAAATTTAACAAAATTGTAACTTTTTTACTACAACATTGCATGTGAATTTAGATCTTTTCCTCCCTACTCCCTAGTATTCTTTTAACACTAATACTATCTCTCTTTCTTACTTTTGCATCTATCAGTACTCGTTGTACATGCCCAACCCATCTTAGTCTTGTTTTCTCCCAACCTTCCCCAATTGATGCTATTCCTACCACTTTTTAAGTGTTTCATTTCTAATTCCCTCTTTTTGGCCATGCCACGTATCCATCAAAGCATCCTCATCTCCTACATTTGTTTTGTTAGTGTGTCATTCCTTAGTTGTCTAAGATTATGTCCTAAAGCATGGGTGGCCTTTGGCCCATGCAATAAGATTTTCCTCTCAAGCCTGTTGATATTCATCACATAATATGCTAAAACCTCCCTTCCACTTAAGTCAATCTACTGTGATTCTATGAATCACATCATCTCTAACCTCAACGTCCTTACTAAAAATCGAGAAACCTACATAATTATTGTGAAAATAGTTCAATTTGCTTACATATGGATATTTGAATATTTTTTAAGCAAAGACTTACAGTGCTGCCATGTATTCCCAGCAAGATCCCCGGCCTTCTTTGTTGCATCAGCTGCCTTCTTTCCCCAATCCCCAAGCACGTCCTTCACTGAATCCATCTTACCTGATGTACAAAACACAATTACATTAGGTTGTGTTTGGATATGTGAATTTCAAATGGATGTCTATGAATCACTTCTTAAAGAACACAACCTTTCATTCAATTAAGTATTTTAGGTATATATTTCAAGATCGGATTTGCGAGTGTTCAGTTGATAGAATCCAAATAATTTGATTTTAATTGTTCAACGAGAATGGATTTGACTTTAATTGTTCAACGAGAATAGCACAAACCTATAAATAGTTTACATATGGATTTAAATATTGAGTTTAGAAGCTCTATCACGCTGGTTTTGAAATGAATATTAAATAGAAGTGATTCAAAATTCTTCTTGTTAAGGATTGTAGATATACAAATATCCTAATAAAGTACCCCTCTTCTACCTCTAATACATCTTCTACTCTAGTTCACAAGCCACTTATTGCTATATCTCTCATATCATATGTGAAATTGAATACTAAGTCCCTTGATTTGAAATCCACATTATCCAGATAGAGCCTAAGACTTCACAAATAACTTATATCTTGATTCAGCACTCAGTTTTAATAAATATAAGATGTTTAGGTCTAGTTAGTTTGTGAAACTACTGTAGAAGATGGATTTCAAATTACTCTACTAAATAGTCATTTCAAATCCATCTTAATAAATCTAATTGAATGTCGAATTCCATATTCAAACAATCAAATCTAAATTTGAGCAGAATAATTACGTCAAATTTTTCGTTTCTAATCCGCATCTATCCAAACGAAGTCTAATCATTATACAGTTTCCTGCTATAAGAACTAGATTGCGATACCAAGTCAATAAAATCAGTCAAAAAAATGGATTGGGCGAAGACTCACTCTTCACGAAAGATTCCGGCACCGGAGATGGAGATACGTAAGGGTTGGCCTCCGACGGCATGGCGTTGGTAGAATTTCCGGCGATCGGAACTGGAGCGACGTCGTTTTGGTCGAGCTTTGGGTAGGGAGCGTAATCGGAAGAGTGAGAGGGTTCGGACTCCGGTGGATTCTTATCCATGTTAATACTACTACTATCTTCTATCGATTTGGATCGAACTTATCAGATTCGAGACGAACCGAAAACCCTAAAATCAAAGTGTCGATGAAGACGAAGTGGGGATGCGAACAGTTGCGAATTTATTGAATTGAATAGAAGGTTTGATGTGATTGGGGTTATGTTTGAAAATTTTGAAATTTGCTGGTTCCAACTGTAACTGAAATTAAGTTTTCCAATTAATACACTGACTTCGCCTATGGTTTCTGATAATTACAAATCATACCCTTAGGTTTTGAAGATGACAAAGAATACCACCTGCTTTATTGTCTGTTGTGGTTTCCCCCTTCTGTTAACGGAAAGGACGGAAATTGCTGACACCATCTTATAAAATCTTTTGCAGTTCCAATGTTGCCCTTTTCAGAATGTGATTTCGAGGTAAACGTGGCAAATAATAGAAGCAACACGGAAAAATAACAAATAACAAAGATACAGACACTTTGTAAATTGCTTTGCATTACTTGTCCGATACACACTAAGTAATTACTTAGGATCCACAAAAACAAAATGACAAGAAACAAAGTAAAAACCTAAGTCACGTGATTCGCACAAACCCTCCCGCATTTCAGCTCCAAAATTGTGAATTTACTGATTAGCCCCAGATTCTTGGTAAATTCACGGAATCAATTTGGGCAATTCGTGAATTGCCTAATTACAAGGGCTAATATGCTATTTTTAACAAATTTAGGGTTTAACTAGCTTATTAGTTTGGCCAAATTTGCAATTTCATTAACTATTTGGGCTACGTGCCTCTTGAGATTTGAAAGTTACAACCTCAGCCTTGAGTAAAGAAGAGTAGATAGGGAGGTTATATCAGAGGGACCCCTGGTTCAGGCTGAGCAGACTCGGTCTCTCACTCGTCCAGTCTTGGAGGATGAAATAAAGACAGCCTTATTTAGGCTCCGTTTGGTAATGCTTAAAAACCAAGTTTTTTTTAAGTTTGTTCTTAAAAAAGGCTAAAATTTTTTGACTTTTTTGCTTTTATGTCTATACTTTAGCTAAAATTAAGCAAAAAAATAAAAACAAAAAAGCAAAAAGGCCAACTCTAATTGGCTTTTTAAGCAAACAAGTCAAAAAAAAAAATTAAAAAAAACTGATGCCAAATGGAGCCTTAGTATTGGGGACAACAAAGCTCCAGGGCCAGATGGCTACACGGTTTGACCCTGCTCAATCGGCTTTTGTGCCAAATAGAAGCATGGTACAAAACATATACTTGGTTCAAGAGCTGCTAAGGAAATACTGCCGGAAGAGAATTTCCCCAAGGTGCATTATGAAAATTGACCTTCCTAAAGCTTAGGACACAATTAATTGGGCCTTCTTGGAGGACATGCTCTCGGATATGGGTTTTCCTGATGGCTTCTTTAAAGGTCAACAAGGTCTTAGGCAAGGAGATCCGCTGTCCCCCTTCCTTTTTTCAATGTCTGGAATTCCTGTCCAAGAAGTTGGGAAGATTAAAGAAGAATCCTGAATTTAATTATCACCCCAAATGTGCAGATCTGAAGATCACTCACTTAACATTCGCTGATGATCTAATCCTTTTCAGTAGAGGGGACATCACTTCAGTGAGATTGAGCATGGATTGTCTGAAGAAATTTGGGGAATATTCTAGCCTGAATATCAACAAGACCAAATCTAACGTGTTCATGGCAGGTATCAATAGAGTTAATATGGAGGAAATTAAAGCTGATATAGGGTTCAATCTGGGCTCATTCCCCTTCAGGTACCTGGGGATTCCTGTGGCAGCGTCGAGACTCACCATGGAGCAGTTTAACCCTCTCATTTCCAGAATTTCAGATTACATCAGTGCAGGGGCAGGGGCCTACCTTTCATATGCAGGGAGAAGTGAATTAATTAGATCCATCCTCCAAGGACTGGAATGCTTTTGGTTGTCCATCCTCCCTATTCCGATGGGTGTAAAGGACAAGATTATATCTTCATGCAGGAATTTTCTGTGCAGTGGAAAGGCAACAAGTTCTAAAAGGCATTTGGTAGCATGGGGAGACATCTGTTGGCCTAAACCAGAGGGAGGCCTAGGTTTTACTGACTTACAAGCATGGAACCTTACGTTGCTGTGTCAAATCTTTATGGCATTTCTTCAGCAAGAAAAGATTCCTTATGGTGATCAGTAAATACCTCAATAGCCCCTTTTTTTGGGAGTATACCCCGGCAAAACAGGATTCCCAAATGATAAGGCAGCTAGCCAAGATCAGAGACAAGATTGTCACGAGTGAAGGGACCCATAAGATAGCTCTAGATAGATTAAACCAGTGGGCAAAGTCAGGCAAATTTAACGTCAAGGCATGTAACGAGTTTTTTAGACCGAAGGGGCCAAAACTATGCTGGATAAAAATAGTTTGGCATGGATCTGTAATGCCAAAGCACTCCTTCATCTTATGGCTCAGCATGAAAGATAGATTACTCACAGGAGAGACGCTGATCGATCAAATAAATGACACTCACCTTTCGTCCTAATGCGAGAACACAATGGAATTTGTTGTCATCTCAATTTTTTTAGGTCGTCATTTTGAATCAAACTGGACAGAATTTCAGGGATGGCTGGGCTTTATTACCCGGGCCTTGTCAACTCTCAAAGCCTAGCTAAATGGGATTACTAAAGAAGCCTAGAGGAACAGGGTCCAGATCCAATCGGCAAAAAAAACCTTGGCTTCAGGCCATTGTTTGTTTCTGTTCTGGCAAGCGGAACACCGGATGTTTGGGGCAAAATATTTCATAAGACAGGCATCATTCGGGACATTAAAATGGCATATTTAAGCCCCTGTGCCTTCATGGGATCTTCCCAAATATTCGCAGGACTTTTGCTGCAAATTTTCTCCATTCAATTGTAATGCGTTGGAGTAGCCGAAATATAGGCTTTGTTTTCCTGCTTTCTTTCCTTCTGTGTTATTGTTGCCGAAGTGTATTGTTTTGCCTCTAGTTTTTTGGAGCAGTCAGCTCTGTTTTCTATTTTTTTGTCTGGCTTTGGGCCTTTGACTATTTCAGCTAGCTCGGAGATTTTTGTATAGTTCTCTATTGATCAATGATATATTTATTTAAAGATCTAAAAAAAAACAAAGAAGAGTAACCACTGAGGTACCAACGTGGTTCTGAACTTACCTTTTCCATCGTATGTATAGAATATTTATGAGAAATTAATTTTTTCTATTAATGTCTATATGCATGATAACTTTAGACATTAAAAATTGAGGAACATAACATTATTAATTATAAAATATTAAAAACTATTTTAAATATATTACTTTTTAGATATACATAATTGAAAGCTCTAGGGCGCTCTCGCTCTCATAATATTTTTACTATCGGTTTTCTTACATTTCCGCTCTCGCTTTATGTGACATAGGTAAAAACTACTTATTCATCATCCATCGTAACCAAAAACCAATCACAATTCAATGGATAACGCATATGGCGTGCATGACCAGGCCCACACTATGAGCGCCACGGCCCAAAGTATTTTTTTCTCTTTATTTTTCTTTGAAAAACGTACTTAAGGAGGAAAATCTCTCCACTCGTATATATTCATCTCGGAAGATCAATGATCCATAATTATTTAGCATTTTGTGTCAATTCCTATTTGACAAATGTAGTTAAGCTTATAGAAGGAAGTTTAATGAGAGTCGTCCCCCAATTATAGGTGTGAGTGCCATGGCTCAAAAACTTTTTCTTATTTTTCTTTAAAATACATACTTGAGGAAGAAAATATTTTCGCTCATATACATTCATCGCGAAAGACCAACGATCCATAATTATTTACCCTTTTTTGTCAATTTTCGTTTGGCAATTTTGGTTAAGATTATAGACAGGAGGTCCAATTGAAGTCGTCACCTAGTTATTGACCCTAAAAATCATATTATATATTGACTCTAATAGTAGGTACAATCGCTATCATCTCCAAATATGGATCCGGAGGCTATGGTACATAGTGGGTAGGTATTAGGCATTCATCTCAGCCTAACCACTATAGTTAGCTTCTACTCACATCTTTAAATTTATTTTTAAATAAATATTTAAGTCATTTTATGATGCATGAACAATTAATTATATAATAAAATGGAATGAAACATGCAAAAAAATTTAAGAACATAAAAAACACCACAAGATTCTAAAAATTATAAGGTTTCTAATGGTCTAAAAAATAATTACAACAAATAAAAAATATTTCACTAATTTTTGATTATCCTTGAAAACTTTATCTTCACCGTTAGATTGTTTGGGATTGTTCTCGAGATTGAATTATGATTTTCAAATAGTTTATACCAACTCTTTGAATATGTTCTTCGACTCGAAGAACTCTAATCTAAAGGTGGACCTAAAAATTATGGACAACCAAAATGGGATGTTTACGCACGTCCATCATTGCCTTCTCTACTGTTGATGTCCTTTTCTCTCCTCTTGAAGACTAAGCGCGAACTATAGAACTCGGAAAACCGCTCTATATTGCGTCTGACATGAAAGACCGTAGGTGTTTCCACCACCACCCTCAATCCTCTCATCTGCACTCAAATTTTCTACAGTTATAAGCGAAAATTTAAAAAAGTTGAAGATATAACAATTTATTATTAATTAAGTATACCACGTCATCAACGCTAATATAACAGTTGCACTGAAAATTTTCTCACTTGCTTTGTGGCTTACATGGCTCACAGGTCATGGTAGAGGTAAATCTAAATTGGGCCGTAAACTATTACAGGCCTCGCCCAAATCCATTGTCCCTCAGATACCCAATAGATTTGGGAAACTAATATTGGGCCTGTTATATGAGCCTCAGATCTAGTCCCCCATCGTTGCCAAGTCTGAAAGGCCATACCAAAACGAAACTACGCTCGTGTTTGGCTTATTAAAATCTCATTTATGACCGGTTCGTCCTTTAAACAAATTTAATTTGAATAGATTTTAAAGATTTGTTAACTTTATAAATTCAACTCAAACTCAGATCGATAAACTTATATAGTATCTCAGAGAGAGTGATGAGTGTGTAATGTTGTGGTCTCTCTGTTCTTTGTCATCCAATCAATCTAAATGCAATTTCATAAAATAACCTCTGATTGGGATCAATTATTTTTATTTTTTATTTTTTTTACAAAAATAATAAATTATACTTTTTTGAAATATATAAATCTAAGAACCCATTAATAGCAACTTTTTTAATAAATGCTTTTTTCCCTCTAAAATGCATAAAACAAGATTTTTTTTTTTTTTTTTTTTTTTCTTTTTTTTTTTTTTTTTTTTTTTTTTTTTTTTTTTTGTTTTTTTTTATTTTTTTTTTTTTTTTTTTTTTTTTTTTTTTTTTTTTTTTTTTTTTTTTTTTTTTTTTTTTTTTTTTTTAATTCCAAAACGAACAATAATCTCCAGCAATTTAATACTAGCTATCCAGAATATTTTCCATTTTTAAAATATATATATATAATTTTTTTAATGTAAAATTCAAAATTAGGCCCCGTTGGGGCTAGTTTTTTTTGGTGATTTTCTGTTAAAATCCTAGTTTTTTTGTGTGTGTTTGGGATGAGTTTAATTAGATTGAATTTTTGTTTTTTTAGGAAAATTTATTTTACCAAGTGTTTTTTTAGTTACACTAAACAATACAAGTGGTTTTTTTTATTCCGTTTTATCTTTTTAATCTAAAAGTAAAAAAATCTAGTATTTTTAACTACTCTAAACGAAGCCTTAGCGTTGTGTGAGCTATACCAATATAGCAATGATAGGTACACTCCTAATAATGGGATCCGCCCTAAGTATAAGACACGCTCACTTTTTGTATCTCACAAAAACAGTGGGATCTGCCCAAATTAGGGTTTGTAAAAAAATCCTAATTAGGGCAGGACCTACTGTGTTTGTGAGATACATTTTTTAGTGTATCTTGTACACACCCATTTTTGGGTGTGTACATATCATTTTTCATATCGATAATAAATCTAGGTATAAATAATTTTTTTAGATATTTTTTTTATGCTAAGGCGGGCTATACTTAGAACGAATCTAGTTATAAAATTTTTTAGTTTTTTTCTTGATAATTTTCTATGCTAAAGCCAAGTTTTACTTTATTGGCTTTCGAGTTTTTGTCTTTAGTAAAAATTTTTCACCGTTTAATAAAATATTTATATTTTTTTTTCGTTTTTCTTAATGAGACGAGTCAAAATATGTAATTTTTTGTAATTTTTTTATCTACTTTAATTTTTTTTACTAAAAACGGAAAAAAGGTGATTTTTTGGATACAAATATTTTTTTGTTTTTAGTTAAATTTTTCTAAATTAGATAAAAATTTATATATTTTCAAACTACTCTTTTCAAAAGAATAAAAAAATATTATTTTTTTGATTAAACAGTAAAAAAATTCACTTAAGATAAGAAAATTCAAAAACAAAGGAAGAAAAAAAATTAAAAACCAATAATCCAAATTGTGCCTAAGTGATTTTTACACTATAATTTTTAAATTATATTTATTTTTTTGTTTTTATTAGACTGAATTTAATTCATCTAAATATCCATTTTTCCATAAATATTTTTACTATATATGATCATGGTCATGGTCATTTGTGTAAATTCAACTTACATTATTTTAGTTCTGCAGGTGTATTATTGCGATCTTTACTTTCCTATTCTCTCCTCTCCCCTGCCACTCCCCTATCTCTTTCGTCTCTCTCTCTCTACCAATTTATAATCTTTGATTCTCTCTCTCTCTCTTAAACTGCCCATCTTTGTTGCTATGATCTGAAGACAGATTCGATCCGTTATATTATATATATATATAAACCCGCGGGGCTTCGCACAGATCGGAAAAATAGCGACCCCATGACAGAGAATCGCCCGTCGCCGCCCTCCCGCGGCGGCGCGTACTCTCCGCCGCCTCCAGATCAGGTCCTTGAGAACATCTTGGAGCACGTGCTCCAGTTCCTGACCTTACGGCGCGACCGCAACGCGGCGGCGCAGGTGTGCCGGTCGTGGTACCGAGCGGAGGCGCAAACCCGATCGGAGCTCTTCATCGGCAACTGCTACGCGGTGGCGCCCCGCCGCGTGATGGAACGGTTCCGCCACGTCACGGCGATGACGATCAAGGGAAAGCCGAGGTTCGCCGACTTCAACATGATGCCCCCCGACTGGGGTGCGAACTTCACCCCCTGGGTCACTTCCATGGCCCACTGCTATCGTGCGCTGGAGAAGCTTTGCCTCAAGCGCATGTTAGTCACGAACGAAGATCTCGAGCTTCTCGCCCGATTCCCATCCTTCAGAGAGCTCGTGCTCGTCTGCTGCGACGGGTTCGGTACCAGTGGGCTCGCGGTGGTTGCCAGCAAGTGCAGGTCAGTATGCATACATACATACAGTGTGTGTATATATGTGTGTGTGTGTGTATTTTCACAAGTATAATTTTGATTTTTAAGTTTCTCTATTTGACACACCAATGGCTAATTAGATCGGTTCGTATTGTTATTTTTGTTCTCTGGATTTGGAATTTCGTAGATCTGATTTGAAACAAAAATTTGTGGTATTGTTCTGCGTCAAGTTATCTGAACAGTTCTCTGCACATTGTGGCTTTTATCTGAACTAATTGAATGAAACAAACCAATCGATATGAATCAGTTTCGCAATTTGCTGTGAAGTCAAGGGCTATATGTTCAGTTAGATTTATATTTATATTCGGATTCATGTTCATAAGTTCATAAAGGATCTAACGGATTATTTTATGTTCTGGCTTTCAGCTACCTAACGAGCAACCCTCCTCTTGTCCTCCTCTTTTGTCCAGGCTTAGGACTAGCTTTGAAAAATATGTTCATATACACATTTGACTGATATGCGTGCCTGTGTGCTCCTTATCTTTTTTTGCTTCCCACTAGAGTGCTTGCTTTCTACCTGAAGCTGATAATGGATTGCTAGAAAATCATTTAACAGCTTAGTCTAAATCGTGTAAACTCTGCAGTGGGAAGAGATTTTGATTTCCCTGTGCATCATGACATGATTTTATCTCAGGAAACTTCGAGTGCTTGATCTGACTGATGATGACGTTACAGACGATGAGATTGATTGGATTTCTTGTTTCCCTGAGGGTGAAACTTGTCTTGAGTCCTTAAATTTCGATTGTGTTGAAAGCCCTATAAATTTTGAGGCATTGGAGCGGCTTGTGGCAAGATCTCCTTCATTGAAGAAACTTAAACCGAATCGTCACGTTAGCATTGGACAGCTTTACCGTCTGATGATTCGAGCTCCGCATATCACACATCTTGGTACAGGGTCATTTAGCCCTTCAGAGATTGTTGCTCAAGATGATGAGGAACCGGATTATAGCTCCGCATTTGATGCTGTAGGCTCGCATAGTTGTCTCTTCCGGATCAGGGAAATTGACGGATTTAATCTGCCTGGCAATCCTACACCAGTTGGCTAACTTACTCTCTAAATTTTAGTTATGCCAACATCAGTGCAGAACAACTTATATCAGTCATACGCTACTGCCATAAACTCCAGATTTTTTGGGTATGTGATTCATTTCTTCTCAATTTTAATTAGTTTTGTGGCTTTAGTTTCAGTAGTGAAGCTTGCTTTCTATGTCTGCAGGTGCTCGATTCAATATGTGATGCAGGACTTCAGGCCGTGGCTGCAACTTGTAAAGATCTCCGAGAACTCCGGGTGTTCCCCTTTGATGCTCGGGAGGATAGTGAGGGCTCTGTTTCTGATGTGGGTCTCCTTGCGATTTCCAAGGGTTGTAGGAAACTGCAATCAATTCTATATTTTTGCCAGCGGATGACAAATGCAGCAGTGATAGCAATGTCAGAGAACTGTCCGGATCTCGTGACGTTCCGTCTTTGTATAATGGGGCGACATCTGCCTGACTACGTTACCAGAGAACCAATGGATGAGGGATTTGGAGCCATTGTTAAGAACTGCAAGAAGCTTACCCGACTCGCCACATCTGGTTTACTAACTGACAGGGCTTTCAAATACTTTGGACAATACGGGAAACTGGTTAGGACATTGTCGTTAGCTTTTGCCGGAGATAGTGATACAGGATTGAAATATGTGCTTGAAGGATGCCCTAGATTGCAGAAGCTCGAGATCAGAGATAGTCCATTTGGAGATTCAGCTTTGCGTTCTGGTTTGCATCACTATTACAACATGAGATTTCTCTGGATGTCTTCGTGTAGGTTAACTCGTCGTGGTTGTAAGGAGATTGCTCAACAATTGCCCAACCTGGTGGTGGAAATGATCAATGGGGAGGAGGAAGAGGTGCAGGATGATTTTGTTAACACGCTATACATGTATAGGTCCCTTGACGGGCCGAGGGCTGATGCACCGAGTTTTGTGACAATACTGTAAACTAGCGAGCACGAAAATCTTTCTTGTGTTCTTCCAGTGGCTTCCGAGGAAGCTATGAACCTTTTTGTGAGAAAAGTTTAACCCACAAGTTCGTGTACTGTCAAACGCAAACAAGAATGCCACTTGTGTTCTTGTCTCCAGCCGTTGGAATGGCATTGAAGCAGAAGCTCTCTAAAGAACATGTTTATAAAAACGAGCTTCATGTCATGTCGAAGATGGAATCTTCTTCGTGATCCACCCGTTTTTTTTGTTTTATCCAATGGTTATTGGTACAATTCAAATTTTATTTTTCTTCCAGCTTTCATATTTCAGGTCATAGGAATGAAGGATTCTAGTGTAGCAGGAAGTGGGTCCATTGAGCGGCATTTAAAGATCGGATTGATATTCTTATATCACCATGATCAATCGGTTTCAGACCCGAATATTGGAAATATCCTGTTCCAGTTTTCAAATTAGTTTTGCAGAACGCTTTTTCAAAAACATCAGGTCCGTGGGCTAAGTATCTCAATTATTCTCTCTTAGTGTTAGGTTTAAGATCTCAATATGTAGCTGGTGAGAGAACTAATGCCCATAATGATACACTTCCTTTAGAAACATTTGTTTTTGTTTTTGTTTTTGTGTTTTTGTTTTTCCCTTCAGATTTGTTGTTCTTAGCACCTGACTGTTGAGTTTATTGTTGTTTTAATAAATGCCAAATATGCATGGATCAAATGCCTAGTGGGAGAGGTGACTTGCCTTTATTTCTTTTGCTTTATTTATTTATTTTTTTGAGTGTGGAATGATGAGTTTGATGGTGGGCCCCTATTAATGATGTGAGCAAAGTAGTGTGCAAGTACACATTGTAGGACCCTCCCTTTCCATGTGGGTTCCGCTCATGGGATCATGGCTACTTGCCACTTTTTTCTAACCTGTGGACGGCACTGATTCTCTCTCCCATGCAACTTTTTTATGAAGTCCACAGATTTGGGGCTGCTTTAACTTTATGATGATTTGTGATTTTGATCTCTTGGATGCAGTGTGGACTTTTTTACCCTGCAGTTTTATCTGCTGCCTAGAGTTCTTGATTTGTTTCGAGTACCATATCCTTTCCCCACCTTCCCCCACCTCTCTGTCTATAATATATGTATATATATATATGCGCGTGTATAAAGTCCAATATTTGATTGGCTAGTGATTTTCACTCTTTTTTCTTTAATTGATTTTTTTTATTAGAGTAAATTTACCAAAATATTCTTATATGTAGTGAAAAAATTTGAGTAAAAGTTGGTATATTAGTGATTTGAACCGTTCATTTTATCAAGTTGTTATAAAAATTATTCAATGCCAAGAACTAGGTCGATGGGAGATTGGTAGTTACATGATCAAATTGTGTTTGTCTTAAGAAAATGGTATACCCGAAAATTATACTTGTTGTCCCAGCAAAAATGGTTCGATGATGTTGCTATTGTTAATCAATCAACTTAATTTTTTGTTTCGACATTTATCTCATCAGAACTTGTGAGATTAACGATTCAGATTATATCAGCTCACAACTTACAAACTTTTAACATAAAAACTAAAATCCCTAAACCTTGGTCTCATGTGTAGAGAGAGAGATGTCACTTCTTTGTTGG
>CM018897.1:4073811-4078811 GCA_009663005.1 Actinidia chinensis | reverse complement strand
AAGTGCATAAATTATTACCGTCTTTTAATTAATAAGTTTACAATTCAACTAAATCATTATAATTTATATATATATATATATTTATATTTGGGTGATTGCACTGATTAGTTTACAGTGAATTTTATCCAAGTGATGGTGTGGCCCACCAGAACCCATAATCGAGTTGGTGGGCCACGTGTACGGTGCGGGAGGTCAGATACATTAATGACTTCTGTTTCTGTAAATTGTTTCAAATCTGCTAAATCATCAAATTTAATGACATAATAAATAACATTTATTAATTTATTTACATTACTTGAGACTTAAGTAAAGGACACATCTTCTTGCTATCAAAATGGAGCGAGTTCATTTTAACGATTGTTTATATTTTAGAATTCATTATGAAGATCGATATTATAAAATTTTATATTGATAGAATATAAATTGCTATCCATTTAATATAGTTTTATAACTTAACAAATAAGTATGATATATAGGATTATACTCATTTATCTTATAAATTTATATTGATCGATTATTAATATGTATCTGATCATTATAATTTTTTACGATATCATAGTTCTCGATGAGGTCTATAATCTGAACATTTTAAAACATAAGAATAAAATCAAAATAGGATTTATAATGCTTAAATTGTATTATTATAATTCAAAATTAGACTATAGACAAGTCTGATCCAAAATAAATGGTGGATGTTGAGACAACAAACATAGACAATGATAAATCAAAAAACTAATTTGTGGGCCCTTGTGGAGTGGTGGGTTTGGGTGGGGATTAATTTTTTTATATAAAATATATCTTTTTAATTATTTTGTTTTTTAATTTCTGATTTTTTATTTTATTTTATTTTATTTATTTATTTATTTTTTTTGGGGGGGGGGGGAGATTTTCATTAATGTACTCACTTTTTTGGAAAAGAATAAAATCCTGTTTTAAATTAAAAAAAATCTAAAAAATGAATAAGGTATGAAATTGATATTTTTTTTATTTTTTAAAACAATTTTAAGTTTGATTTTTTTTTCTACCTCAATTTTGGTATATTATTACTTTTATTGAGTTTTTTTTGGGCATTTTTTATTTTTTCGGTTTGTCTTGACTAGAGGAACTGAAAAACAAAAAATAAAAATTATTTTCAAAATTTGACTCAAGACAAAAATAATGCGAAAATACTTACTATTTTTAAAAAATAGAAATTATGTGTTTTTAAAATTTAATTTTTTACTTTATCTTTCCTCTTGTCAAGGTGAACTGAAAAGGTAAAAAAAAATCTAAAAAAAAAATACTATAAGTAACAAAGTATTGAAATTGAAGTGAAAAAAAAATACAAAATAGTCAACTTAAAGTTGGAATTTTGCCCACTTAGTATATTTTTTTTATATTATATAGCTGCTTCGGTTTTTGAGTTTTACCGTTTAATCATAATTTATATTTTTTTGATTCCTCTTCACAAGAGGAGTACGAAAATATAAAAATTTTCACTTAATTTGGAAAAAAAATTAACTAAATATTTTTGTATTTAGTAATTTTTTTTAAATTAGGTGATTTTTTTATATTTTTGGACTTATCTGGTCAAGACGAACAGAAAAAAATATGAAATATTGTCAAACTAGTAAAAAATTCACTTAATATAAAAAAAACTCGACAACCAAATCAGTTATATAAATCCAAAAGAACCTATCCAAACAGGGCCTTAGATGTCCATTAATAAAGAAAAGAATTGAAAAAAATAAATGAATTGAAATATTTTAAGTAAAATCATGTTGTTAATTAATTCTTTTTTGACCTAGTGCAAGTTGATGACTTAATAGTTATTTAATTATATTACCAGATCTAATCTGCTTTTTATTTAAATAATTAGGCTGATTTAGCAGCTGTTTATGGCGTGACCGACATTTTTTGGCTGGGAATGGATTATTTTAAAGGTGTGTTTGGATCGTCAGAAAATTAGCTGAGTAGGAGTGAAAATAAACTCATCATAACAATAAACAACTTGTTTGACTTTTTTTTTCAAATTTTGGAATCTTGACATTTTTCTTTAAATTAATGAATTGGAAAAGTAAAAACAAAATAGGATATATTTGCCATTTTGCTGCATTTTTTAAATAAAAATAGTTTATTTTTGTCTTTAGTTATTTTTTTTTTAAATTAGATAAAAAAATTACATTTTCAGACTCCTCTTGTCAAGAGTAATCGAAAAAGTAGAATGACAACGGGGCGGGACGAGGTCAAATTTTACATATCCCTTCCCGATCGCTAATATTAATATGTATTATCGTCCCCGCTTCAATGCTTGTCGGACATTCCCCAAGCCACTTTCCCTTCCTTTTTTCAGTAGTTTCCAATAGTTGAAAAAATACAAATTTACAAAGAAGACAAAATAATGCATATATAAATTGCTTACGACTTAAAAGCAACGTAAAATTATTTTATTTCATTAAAGGATTGAATTTTAACTACAAAAATTGAGTTTAAAACTTTAATAGTATTACTTTTATTTTACTTATATATAATGTGGGGGGTCAAGGGAGACTAATATTGTCCCCGAACCAAAACCGATCGAAGATTTAATTTTTATTATCAAAACCAATCTTATCGAGGGAAAGATGAAAAAAAATTACTATTTTCAAGGAGGGGCGGATAATTGTTGGAACGAGATAATTTGCGCGGAAAAATATAAAATTTTGATTAAGTAATAAAAAATTCACCAAAGCGAAAAAATCTCAAAAATCAAAACAGCTATATAAACAACAAAAAAAAAACAAGCAGCCCAAAAAATCAAATTAAATTTCTTGAACAAAACAAGATAATTTTAAAATATATATATATTATCTCATTAACCCAAATTTCAAAATTTCAACTTAATTAAATGTTCACACCAAACAAATCTCACCGAAAGGTGTTTGTTGTGAAAAAGATATATAACCAATGGGTTTTGAAAATTGAGGGCTTTGCGTAAAAACAAAACCCACAAACCTAATTGTTGACGAATATGATTGGATGTTTATATTATCCTCAAATTCAATCCTTGTCTTAAGTCAAATTTGTTAAGGTCTTGTAGTTGGTGGAGAAACCTCTCTCTCTCTCTCCCTCCTTGATTTTTCTGGATTACCATGGCGTCAAATCTCAATCGAAGTAGGAATTCTAATGGAAGATATGATTTGATACGCAACCTTGACTTGTTAATGGTTAGGAAATACGCTTGAAATAGTTTTTTGGGGGGTTTACGAGGTTTTTTGTTTAGACTGTTTAATTAAAATTTTATATTTTTTAATTTTTTCTTAACCCGAAAATTTACAATATTGTAAGATTTTTTATTTTATTTGAAAAAAACAATCACTGAATAAAAAATCTTACAATATTGTAAATTTTTATGTTAAGAAAAAATATAAAAATTTTAATTAAACAGTCTAGACCAAAAAAACTCGTACCCCTCCCCCCCAAAAAAAAAAAAAATCACTGAATAAAAAAAATAACTGATCTTTAGTGATTTTTTCCCCCTCAATCAGATTAAAAAACAATTTCTGCTATTTTAAGAAGCATTTGACCCGTGGCGTATAATAAGCAAATTCTAAAAAATATAATACATTGGGAACGACTTTTTTGCTGTCTAACTCACTTGATCTACTGTGGGTCGATGTTTGAAGCCTTTTACTTTTAGATTCCAAAGTATATCATCCCTGCAAATATCAAGTTGATCGATAATATAATCACGGTTTGGATCAGTTTTGTATTCAAAAAATAGATGGTTACTCCTTTTTATACATTTTAAGTATAACCATCCATTGTTTTTTTATACAAACTAATCCGAACCACGTAATTGCCATTATCCGATCAACTTGGAGAAGTTATTCGCTGAATCCTACAATGCGAATGACTCATATCATTAAAATAGGTTCAAGCTTGGACCCAATGAGATAGATTGTAGGGTCGAGCTCAAATTTGGACCAGAGAAGAGCAGTTCCCAATATCATTATGCCTATTTTTTCCAACCCACGAGAAAAAAATCAATTTAAGTTGCCAAAACTTTTATTTGTGTAACATTACCCAACCTCAATTAGCTTCAAGTGGTCAAAAGAACTTTGGAAACAAGTTGCTGATGTTCCATGGTGGAGCCCAGTTTGGTAAGGTGTTATTAACCTCACACTCAGGCATTCAACCTAAACACACAAGGATAAGATACATCCAAGAAGCAACCATGGAAGAAGCCTCCAAAAAGTTAGGCTAGGCTTCCACCTACATGGAATCAAATTAAAGCAAAGTCTTCATCTTCATTACATAGACTTTGCCTAATTCCCCTTTAGGCTTTCCTCTCTTATCAAAGAAAATAATCAATAAAAGTTGGGTTGTATGATGTGATGTGAGAGTAGTTCCATATATATTAGGCTTATTACGAGTTCAATGATGTGATCAGAATTATTGATTTGTAGTTTAGTTGAGTAGATTATTCACGAAAAGAATTGGGTTGATCGGTCATCGACAGTTACATGATATATAATTTTTCTCTTAAATAAAAAATGACGAGTACCATTATAAGAATAAATTGTAAAACAAATGTGATACGATTAGTTTTATTTTATTTACAAATATTATATCAATTTTGCTAACAAATACCTATGCGGTATGGATAAAAATGCATAAAATGCATCTACATTCGTTATTTGTTCAGCTTCTTTAATGAATATACAAGCATATCAAAGTTTCTTAATCAATACCTCAGAGACACTCGTTAGCATTTGTCATATTTTCTATTTAGTGGACGCTACACAATGAATAATTCCAGTCACTTTAATTGGCCTAGAATGGGCCCCACATTAGACGGGCAACAACATAAATGTGCCCATAGGCACAACACGTACCTCTATTGTGCCCTAAAGGGAAATGCTAATCACTATGCAATGGATGTTGGTTATATATATAGAGAGAGAGTGAATTTAATGGTTGAGACGCTCCCTCACTTGTCGTAAATGCAAACCCAAAAAAAATTACAAAATCAGCTACGT
>CM018897.1:4058811-4068811 GCA_009663005.1 Actinidia chinensis | reverse complement strand
TTTTACAGTGGTCTACTTCTGGTCCAAGCTATCGCGGTGATGAGGTTTGGAATTCATCTGCAGCCAAAATCCTTCTTGAATGAAGGCCTTACAGGAGGATTTTGTCTGTTATACTTGTGACTTTTAGGAACATCCAATTTCAGTTTCATGTATGATGCTTTACATTGTTTCCCCCAAATTTGGTTGATCATATGTGCACTTTTCACTCGTGAAGTTGCAAAAAAACAATAAACTAGCATGCTTGAGGTACTTGCTTTGTGCAGGTTGTGGCAATAAACTAGATTATTGTTTAGAATTCCTTTAGGCTGTGTTTGGATCGAGGATGTGTTGAGGGATTTTTTGATTTGTCGCTTTATGTTTTTGAGGCAATCAATAATGTGAGAACTTGGATTCAAAACAGGGGTTTGGATTCCACATCTAGACTCGATATAAGTTACGACTCTGAAATGTTGTGTGGCAAGAACAAGAGCACATACTTTTGGAAACTTGGTTAATAAAGTTTACAAAAAAATCAAGTATCAGCAAAATCTAGTGACTTGTTATGCATGCAACCAAAACGACGTCATAAATGTATCGGCAACACATGAATCTTATTGGATGAAAGCCAACACAATTTATGTTAAAGTTAGTTAGCGTGGTGAATGAAAAGCCCAATAGTAGACATGCTGCACAAGTTCAAGTCTTACTGCCAGGACAGGTGTACCCTGGTTGGGTTAAACTAGTTGAGAAGAAATTCCAACCAATCCACCCTGGCACGTTAACATCATTCCAACTTGTTACCAACCCACCAACCTCGAAAACTGACAGGTTTATTAACCTTGAAAAACGATAGGTACACACCCAAAAATAATGGATCTCACAAATACAGTGGGATCCGCCCTAATTAGGATTTGTAAAAAATACTAATTAGGACGGACCCCACTGTGTTTGTGAGATACAAAAAATAGGTGTGTAAGTATGTACCTATCTTTGCTCATTAATCTTTGGTTTCAACTCAACAGGTTTGAAGGTATAAATTTTGGAAAGAATAATCTAATTTTAATTCAACGACTCACGTAATAAGAGCCAGAAGCTAACAAAGAAAAGGATTTTGCCAAGCATAATAAATTAGGTGGAACCGTGAAAGTAAATTAAGTGTGAAATAATTGTATTTGTGAAATAAATGTATATAAGCAAGTTGGATTAGGTTAGTGGCGAGTCAACGAAATTTAACCCGCAATTCACCCATGAAAAAGAGACTTTTCATCCACCATCCCTCCAAACTGCGGTTTGCAGAGTAGATCCGGTCGTTTGGCGGATCTTTTTCCACCTCTCTCCTCATAGGCACTTTTCATCCCTAAATGTTCAAAAAAACTGAATGAAGGTCAGCCAATTAACATTTACAACAGAATTAAGACCTATTCAAGAATTGCAATCTCGGCATCACAAAAAATAGTTGCATGATCATTTATCAATATAGGGCTAGAAGGGCAACAAAATAGAGGCCTTTTTTCATGGCCAAAACCAAGCCAAAGCCTTATTTACCAATCAGCTGGGTCAGCTATATAAGTCCTTTCTCGTCATTCTGCTATGAAGTTTGCATGCGGAGTATTCTCAACATCCATGACCAAAACGGTGCCAGTTTCGAAGACGAGTATCATAGGTGGTAGCAAGGAAATGTATTTATTAGTACTACATAAAGCAATGTAATAAAACCTCTATTTACATTACCTGTACATAAGTTTATTCCTACCGCATTAGTGACATTGCCATGTCATGAATAACGAATGTTGGATCGAACAAGCATTCTCACCATTCTGTCTTCCCGGGTAGAATTCCAACTTACGGTTCTCGTACCAGTATGCGATGGTCAAGTTAATTCTGAACCCCAATTGAAAAAAACAGGGGTATTGGGGGACAGCGTCAACTAGTCAGGTCTTCATGTATCAGAGTCAAAATGCTTTGCAGAGATTGTTAGCCGTCATGTTAGATGAACACTGCTCACTTATTGGGCTTGTTGGACCACATAGCCTGCTCCTCTTCGGTTCAGAAATTGTGACGTGTGAAATTGCTACGGCTAGTACATCAACCAAACCACAGTCGTCCTGCTCTTCTCTCTTGCAACCTGACCTTCCTGGTAATTTTTCCGAACTTTCACTGTCGCTGAAAGAAGCTCGGGCTCTCCTACTTTCTTTTGACTCGAGTCTGGCTGTTGTTGTTACTAATTGGGAAGGTGGCGTGTGGCTCTTTAATTTTGGCTTGATTGATAGCGTTCTTAATGTGCGTTCAGTGTAGAACAATATCCATGGATGGCCTGAAAGATAAACTTACAAGTCACGTGAAAAAAGAATGTCTAAAAAACATTCAAGGTTTACCAACCACTCAGAATAAAAAAAGAACAGGTATAATTACAAAGGTTAGGAGGGTATTTAGAACTTGAGAAACGAAAGAGAAACAACAAAAGGAAAATATTATTTCCTTCCTTTGTTTAGTGCATTCCTAGCATGAGAGGATAAGGAATAAAATCTAAGAGAAACTAAATGGAATATTATTCTCCTCCTTTTTTTGCCCTTTCCTCATTTTCTTTTCCTTTCGGTTTATCCTTGGTCAGTTTCAACTTGTTATTTCTTTTCATCGTTTCTCTTTAAAACCAAACATGGAAATTTATTTTTCTTCTCACTTTCCTTTCCTTTTTATTTGTGCAACCAAAGAAATGAAAATATCTACTTTCCACAGAATTTGTGTGTCATTTACATTATCTTCCCTTTTCCCTTCCACAAGTTCCTAACACACCCTAAGCGATGAATGGTAAGAATAGAAGTTGCTAAGCTTCCAGAGATACAAAATGGCTTGGCGCAGGGACAGTTCAGCCATTTTCATTCCAAACTAAAAAACTTACATGAAATAAAAGCAGGTTGTTCCCACCTTATTTAAACATAGACAAGAATTAAAAACTCTTAAATTGACCTGAATGATAAGCTTACTTAGCACTTCATCTGCTGTTATCCTTGTCGCAACATCCCTCGAAAGAATGCGCTCCATCAGATCACGTGCAGGTTTAGATATAGACTCCCAAATCCCAATGTGGAAATCAAGATTCACATTCTTGATTGCCTCAAAAACTTCCTCTAACGAGCCTCCTTGAAATGGAAGAGAACCAGTCAAGAGAGCGTGTAGGAGGACACCTGCACTCCATATATCAACTTTCTCACAATAATTGCCCAACAGAACTTCTGGGGCAACATAACCAGGGCTCCCAGCCAAACCAGTCAATCTCTGACCTACAATGTAGTAATTTCATAGCTTCAATAAGCAAGAACAAAATGTAATCTACAAAGATGAGGAAAAAATCTGGTCCATAAAAGTGGAACCATCATAAACCAAATAAAAGTTCTGATCATGAGGAGACTTCTTTAAATTCAAAGCATCAGTAGTTTGTTCAAAACATTAGATGGTCTTAACAAGTATATCAAGTATCTAATATAAACGTGCAGAAAAACTCAAAACAAGCCCATAATATGCTCCAAACAATTTAAACCAAAGCGCATTACATAAAACTTCAACCAGGAAGGTGATAACGTCGACATAGAAGGACACTCATGACATAGCAAGTCATTGTGGTTTAGCATAATATCCTCCAAACAATTTAAACCAAAGCGCATTACATAAAGCTTCAACCAGGAAGGTGATAACGTCGACATAGAAGGACACTCATGACATAGCAAGTCATTGTGGTTTAGAGGACACTCAGAAATTTGTGGCACTTCATGTTGGTTAATAGGAGATTCATCGTATTTTTTGTGAGTGAGAATGAATATAAGGATTTGGAAAATGAAATGACAAATAGTTTTGTCTGTCCCAATAAAAGCAATAACAATGAGTTTGTGCAAGAATCTGTATAAGCAAAAAATAAAGTCCTTTTTCCTCAGCCATCCTAGTCACCAATATACCTCTAAAGTCTAACCTAACAACCTGCAAAAAATCTCGAAGACAATAGCGAATAGACAAAATAACTCCTCTAACAGTGGGTACCATATACAACCATCCAACAATGCTAAGTAGTAGCAACTTTGATTAAGCCATTAGAATCATGGTGGCCAATTATTTATGTAAGCAGGTAAGGACAGGAAAAATAACACCAATATTACACATGGGAGGTGATAGATAGTTACCATTTGCAACCCTCATCGCTAAACCAAAATCTGCAAGCTTTATCTTCCCCGAAGTTGTTAGAAGAATGTTCTCGGGCTTTATATCCCTGTGTACAACTCCCATCTCATGACAATATTTAATCACCAGCATCAACTCCTTGAATATATTAGCAGCCCGGTGCTCAGAATACCGAACCTCCTTGACCATCTGGTCAATCAACCGCCCACCAGAACACAGCTCCATCACAAGATGAAAACATTCCGAATCCTCATACACCGACTTTAACATCACAACCCCTGGGTGACCCGACAAATGCTGCATTATCTCCACCTCATGGTGAACCGTCTCCTCCTTCTTACACAGAGTCTTACAGGCGAATTCCACTCCGGTCACCCTACTCCTACACAACCAAACCGACCCAAATTTCCCTTTCCCAATTGCGGCCCCTTTGTCATAATAGTCCTCAATCTTGTTCTTCCTACCCATTTGGGTTGCCACATCAATACACCCTATCTTCCTCTTCAATCCCCTCCCTGGCGAAACCAACGACGAGGTCCCACAGGGTGGAGCAGTGGCAGCAATACCCACAAGCCTACTTTTACATGACCCAATAGTATTATCACCCACATCATCTTCCTTCACCTCTTATTTAACTAGCTAATCTTCCACGAATATGGCCCTTCAATTCGACAACGAAGATCGGCGATCCCGGTTTGGTTGAATTTTCTAAATTTCGCTCTCTAGCACAAATCTCCTCCCTTTTCTCTTCCTCCTCATAATCACATCACACACACTCAAAATAATTGCTCAAATCTATCTAAACCGATCCTAAACTAAGCCACAGATTCAATCCACTCAAGTCCATACAACCTGAAATCAATTGAAAAAAAATGAAAAGAAAATAGGAAAGTAAATAAATTCATTCGAACCTACAGTACAAAATAGCGAATGTAAAAAAAATCGAATCAACGAAGAAGTGGCGTGTTGATGTTTAGAAAGATCAAAAGATCGAATAAGGTGCGAGAGAACGAACCTTTGGCTATTGACGAAATCGCAGATCCATGAATCGCAGCCGAGGAGAGAGAGAGACCTAACCCTAGAAATCTCCGACGAGTGATTTTGGGGATTTTTATTGATTGTGATGACTTATGAGAGGTTTGGGGTTTAGTATTTCCAAACATGAAAGGAGACCGACGTGTCGGTTATATGTTTTTTTTTCTTCGGGAATAAGGAAAAATGGAAATTGGGATAAAAAAAAATTTAAAAAAAAACTCAATGAGTTATGTGGACTCTATTTCTGTATATAAATATTGGTGTTAGTAAAAAATTTTAATTCTTTTGTTTTTGAGTTTTTCTTGTCTTTAATAAAAAAAAAAATCGCCGTTTGATCAACAAATTTATATACTTTTCGGGTCCTATTGACTAAAAAAGTTCAAAAAAAAATTTACCTAATTCGGATTTTTTTATTAAATATATTTTTTTATTATTAAACATCAAAAAAAAATCACTATAAACAAAAAATCAATAAAACCAATAGCCCAAGTCGGGTCTCAATGAAAGTTGCATATCAACTAAAAATAATATATAAACTCTTTCACATGAATTGTGTTGGTCATACTTATCGGGTTTGTTTGGTAAACTGTTTGATTTATATTTTTCTATTTATTCTATTTTTTGGTATAAATATAATTTAAATTTATTTGTATTGAATACTTATAATTGAAATAGACAAAATTATTTTGTATTATTCTTAAAATAATGTTTGAAAAATACCAAAGTTAGGTTCATTTGTTGACAAAATTATTTTCGACTAAGGCCTGTTCACACATGCCCCGTCGTCCGCCGCCGCGCCCGCCGCGATCTAGCATCTCCACCACCGATCACCATATTTTTATTTTTAAATGGTTTACAAAAATATAAATAAAAACATATTTTTAGTTTCTTTTTTACCAAAAGAAATAAACCAAACTAAATAAATATAAAATAAACACTAAAAATAAAAAAGTGGCATCTCCATCGTGTGTGAGATTTATATGCCTCATATAAGATGAGTGTATATTTGTACATGTAAATCTTGGTCTTATTAACGTTATTGATGTTTTAATTCCAAGTACATTTGAAAAAAAAAATTGTAAATATTCAATAAAAGTTGTATATATATTAAAAAATAGAATATACTCTGCTTATAAATGAAGCATAAAGAGCTGATCACATGGGAACGCGCATGTCATAACTACGACGAGAACGTCTCGTATTAGCAAACCAGTCCAACATTGGGTGCTAACAGGGACCAACATTGATAACCCCTCTCTCTCCTCACTCCGTCTCTCTCCTCCCTCTCCCTCTCCCTCACTCTAATCAATTAATTTTTTTATTTTTTTTTCAATTAGGTTAAACCTTATGAAAACCAATAAAAAAGAACAAAAACATTGCTTTACAAACTTGAGAATATTTTTGTTCCACCGTTTTTTTAACTATTTTTCTAAAACATCATTTCTTTTAAACTCATGTTTCTTCAAATAAAAACTATTTTTGAACAAAATTTTTTTTAAAAAAATATTGTAAAAAAACTGTTTTAAAAAAAATATGTTTTCAAAAACAATAATTTTTTGATTAAAAAAACATTTTTAAAATTATTTTTCTGTTAAAAAAATATTTTATGTTAAATATTTTGAAAAAAGTATCAAAATTAAAAAAATCCAGTCCACATGATAATTAAAAATAATCAAACAAAAGCCGAAATAATTTATTCAAAAGTGATGTGTTTAAATAATTTTTTTTATATTATCCTTAATTTTAAACCTTAAATTGAAAAAAAATAAAAAAAAATCAATTAATTGGAGAGAGGGGGAGAGAAGGATACGAGAGGAGAGAGAGGGGTCAACAATGCTGGGCTCCACCAGCATTAAATGTTGAGTTGATGTGTTGACATAGGACGCTTCCGTCGTAGTTATGACAGACGCACTCCCTGTTCTCAAAAAACGTATTAAATAACAATCATTTTTTTTTTTAGGATGTGACATAAGTAGGTATTGAAAATGTTAGCACTTGACTTTTGTAGTGTATATTTGACTTTAAAGCTTAAACCTAAAATTTGTTTCAAGTGTTTTTTTTTTTTTTTGATCGGCTTGTTTCAAGTGTTGTTGGACTCATGTTGTCCAACCCGAATCGAATCAATAGTAGTTGTTATTAAAATTTTAGCTTGAAAACTTAGCAAATTTAAAAAAACTATTTAAATTTTTTTTTTTGTTAAAATAATATTTTGAAAAAAACTTTTCAAAAAAAGTATCAAAATTAAAAAATTCAGTCCACATGATAATTGAAAATAATCTAACAAAAGTCAAAGTATTTTCTTCAAAAGTGGTGTTTTAAATATTTTTTTTCATATCATCCATGATTTTTAGCCTTAAATTAAAAATAAAAATAAAAATAAAAAAGATTAATTGATTAGAGAGAGTGAGAGAGGGGGAGGGCGGAGGAGGCGGAGAGAGGAAAGAGAGAGGTCACTAATACTGGGCCTTACCAGCACCAAATGTTGGGTTAGTTTCACTGACCCGGGATGTCTCCTATTGTATTTATAATGACGCGCTCGTATATCATGCTCATGAATCCATTATATAACACTTATTTCTCTGAGAATGTGACCTAAGTAGTTGTAGGTATTGAAAATGTTAGCACTTTACTTTTGTAGAAAATATATTTGACTTTAAAGTTTAAATCTAAATTATTTCAAGTGTTGTTGGACTCCATTTTTTCCACCCCAATCGATTCACATTAGTCGTTAAAACTTTAGCTTGAAAATTAGCAATTAAAATGTTATTTTAAAATTGGGTGTTAATGGCTTACGTGGCCAGCTTAGAATTTTGATCGAGAACCCTAGTTATCAAGAACCGAATCGGTGCTTGACCGGTCAAGGCATCGGTTCAAATGGTTCAGTTGTCAACCGTGGTTCAACCGTTTATAATAAATAAATAATAAAAATATATTTAAATAAACTAATCATTAAAAAATTATAATTAGATAAAATATACTCTTTTTAATACAATAATTCAACATAAGTATAAATAAAAATACTTATAAAAGAAATACAAAAATATAACTATAAAAAATATTTAAGATGATTTTCTTTTTCTTTTCAATTTATATTTTTAAACTATTACTTATTGTATTTTTATATTTAAAGCAAACTAAAATTTGTCAAATGTGCATTATTAGATCATAATGTGGGCATATTTGTGTTTGCCTTTTATTTTTTTTATTTTTTCTTCTTATACTTCCATTTTTTATCTTTATTTTTTATCTTATTTTTTATTTTTAATAGTTTCTTTTTTGATAATACTATCTCATATATCTAATTATAATATAATAATATTTAAAGATAGTGATTTGTACATTTTTTTTTAATTGCACTCATTTTTTTATTTTTATTAAAAATAAGGTAAAATTACTAGCTAAATAAAAATACCAAAATCAAATCAAAAAAACACAAAAATTAAAAATAAAAACCAATAGGCCACTAAATATTTGTGTTTTTAAAAATATTGTTTTTTTTTTTTTACTTTTTTTAAAAAAACGGCCGGTTCATAAATCCCGGCCAGTTCAATGTTTTTTTTTAAAAATATCGGCGGTCAGGCCGGGTTCAATCCGGTTCATATGCATTTCCCGGTATTTTAATTTAAACCGTCCCGGCTTCACTGTGCCGATTCTGATTAACCTGGTTGAACCGGCCGGTTCAGATTCGGTTTATACTAGGATCGAGACAAAGTGAGTATAGTTGAGAACTTTAACAATTTTAAAAATATGTTTTAAATTTGTTTGTTAATGGGTCGATAGGTAAACTTAGATTTTTGACGCAAGCAAGCCAAATTATGAAAAAACAAATTTCACCCATTGACAGAGGCAGTCCCACAGGGGGTGAGCGGGGCCCACAGCCCCCTAACATTTGAAAAAATATTTTTTTTTATTTTCTGTTAATTTTAACTATTTTGTTATTGATCTGGCGTTTTCATTAAATTTTTTTTTAATGAAAAATCTATTAAAAATGTATATTTTGCCTCCCATTAACAAAATTTCTGTGTCCGCCATTCATTGATATAACTCTTGCGAGTTTGCTATTTCACATAATCTTATGATATATTTTTTAACAACAAAATAATTTATTCTAAGTCCCCTTAACTTTACCGAAAGAAATTTCAAAATCGTACTTGATGTTTAGATTCTCCCGTGTTGTTTATTTTTATTTTTTTATATATATTTTGGTATGATATTTTTTTCTTTTTCTTTTTAAATTCATTTATTCAAGAGGGTATGCTTTACATTAAAGGCCAATTCTAAATTATTATATGGATGAGGACCTTAAGAGAAAAGAAGAATAACTTTAGACACCAAATCCACTATATAAAAATAAATAAAAAATTAGAAGTTCAAAGAAATTTTGTCAAAGCTATGGGATTTAATTTGATTTTTTTATAGGATTGATATTTCTCTCGTAATTGGAGACATCAATCTAAAATGTGTGAGAGTAACTATGGGCCCTAATCAATGGGTCCTAAAAATTTCACAAGTAATTTGATCTTTTTTATAGTTATTGTTTTTTCTTCTATCGGAATGACAGGACCCATCTTTAAAATGTATAAAAGTAACGTTAAGACGGGCTCGCCGCTCGCTTATGTGGCACGCTTATATTCACCCATTTTTGGGTGAAACCCACTTAAAAAAAAATTGTTCATCCACCCTCAAATGGGTGGATGTAGGCGCGCTACGTAGGCGAGCCCGTCTTAACATTACTCAATGTATAAACACAGTTGTGGGCCCACATCAATGGAGGTCGTAGTTGGGCTCACACCTCTTTACACACATTTTAAAATGT
>CM018897.1:4031311-4053811 GCA_009663005.1 Actinidia chinensis | reverse complement strand
GCTACTTTATTGCACCATTGTTTCAGTTATGGGTGATAGTTACAGAACCATACTCTTGTTCTTATCGGTTTGAACCCTTCACATTTCATTGTTTACTGGTTTGTTTCTGGTTTTTAACAGCCTTGGACTTTTAACTATTTTTGATTGCTAACATTCAGAAGAGTACACTTTAAATTTTAGCAGTCCCCTCACGGCCAGACTCATTGGTTTACATAGTGACCTCGCAGTGCATGTTGCTAGATAATCTTGTAAGTTATGTCGATCGATTAACTTGGTATATATCTAAAATTACAGCGTGTGGCTGCTGAACATGGATTGATATTAGTAGACACGAAATATGAATTTGGAAAGGGAAGTGATGGTACAGTTCTAACTTGGTAAGTTATCAGTCTCATTGAAGTATAGATTGCTCCACTTCTCTCTCACTCTGTCACTCACACATGCCAGCACACATTAACTGTTTTGACTTGCTCTGTCAATTCTAGGTGCATACACCTGACTCAAGTAGATATTGGATTGGCCATTCTTACAAGGAACGGTTTCGGAATGGTCTTGAACCTGAAAATGTTGATTAGGTCAATCATCATTAGTTGATGTTTCCCTTTTGTCCTTTTATGTTGGTTTATGCATTGATTTTGTGCTAGTTGAAATAAGAGTGTGGTTGGTACCAGTATGTCAGCATTTATTTATTTAATTTTTAGTTCAAAAATTATGAGATGCTATCTAGATAATTGGCAATATCTAATTCCCCTTTCAATTGAAATATTGTCAGGAGTTTCTGAGGCTGTGGTTCGTAGGTAATTGCAATCCATATGAAGACGAGGTAAATCCATCAAAATATTAGATGGTGTTCCCCACATTTTGGAAGTTTTTATTAAGTAACAAGTTTGTTTACAAAAATGTTCAGGTTCTCCCAGATGCTCCCGAAGACCTTATTTCCGAACTGGCTTGGCGGTGTGCTTTCATGTGATTTTACATAGGTCATCATTTTGACAAGAATGAACGATTAAAATGAAGAAAATCATGCAGTGAATGTCCATTGCGCTCATGATATGTTCCTTTTATATAGGTATTAACTACTGTATATCATTTGTACCTGTATGAGGCTTCTTCACAATAAAAGTTACACCCAGATAGTATCTATTACTATAAAAGTTATACCCAGATAGTATCCATTACTAGGTGTCTGTGAGGAAAAAATATTGGATATATACCTAATATTTGGCATAATATGCACAAAGTGACTGCTTTCAAAACTTGTACTCACAACCTCATTGTTGGGAGGCCAAGCTTTTGTCAATTGAACTAGTGGCTCCCCTATGAGGCTTCTTCACGATATTCAATTAAATTGTCATGCCTTTATCTGACCCGTGAATCCAATCGATAATTTACTATAGTTTTTCCCAATGAAGATCTCGCTTTGAGCGATTGATTTGTTCTGCCTTTCCAACCCCATTCAAATTTGAATTGGGACCAATATCCATAACAGGCGAGATACCCCCTCGGTGATTATGCCATTTCAATCAATCTTTTCTGAGATATTGGTGCAATGAACGCCAATTTAACAGGTTCCATATTTGGATTAACCATCCATGGAGCTCTGGCTATCCCATGCCCCACTCGTCCTGGACACTGTAGAACGCCCGAGTAGCATTGGGAGCTGTGTAGCACACGATCCCCCAAGTTTGACTTGCTAGACTGATCTCCCCAAAAGGTCTTCAACCATTATTCATGCTCGAAGATCTGAGCCAAGCATCATACTGAAACCTGTCCTCTATCCAGCTATCACTCTATATGGAAACATACCCTACACCTGAACACAAAAATAGTTGATATCTGGTAGCCTCTCACATTTGAAAAGTCACCCATACAATCTTTCCCCCAGAAACAGCAATCTTTGATAGCCCCTGTAGCCAATATCTATATCTTTACATATACTAATCCAATCCCCAATCAGTTTTCCAACATCTTTATTCATGCTAAGCAGACGAATAAATTCTGGGTTTGGTTGGCCTCCATAGTGGCCCTCATGGTAGATTTGAAGGCTTCCCTTTTTTAGTTCCTGTCAGTCAAAACCCTTCCCAATAAGCATAAATCTCTCACTTCTTCGGCTTTCTGCTTGTAATTAGTATTGCATTTACGTACAATTTAAGCTCATTTTGATTGAGTTGGTTTTGGTGTTCAAGTTTTAAATTTTTTATTTTTAGTTTTAATGATTTTCCTGTTACTTGTTTAAGATTCCGAAAATTGTTATAAAGTTTTGTAAGCTTTGCATTAAAAAATTAGTATATAGCTTGGTCGGTATTTTCTTTTAATGACGCTATTTTCCTTGATTAGCAGATACATATGCTTGTTTGCGACAATAACAAAATCAAAGCTTGAGATACCAGCGATTGAGGTAAAAGACGGAGCACAAGACTCGTTATCATCGTATTTTTTTTAATGGAAGTTGTAAACTGTACTATTTTTTTTAGCATGTGGTTATGGTAACTTCTTCATGCAGGAGCCCATACACAATCGGATCTCCAGAAACGTTTCGAAGGCACTGTCATTGCTCCAGTAATTCAATTGGCGTCGGAACTATTGACTCGTAAGCTCATATTGACGTGAGGTTTTGACAAAAAATTAGTCCGCATAAGACCGGTATTGGGTCTCCGGATTACATTAGGATTCACAAGCCTTTCACGTGATATCCCCGTTGACAGAAGAGCGAGCGAGAGGTGGATCCAGAAATGAAGTTTGAAAAGATGTGTTTATGTCATTTTGACCTGCTAATCTCTCTACTTGAGAATGGATATAGATAGAGAGAGATTACTGACGAAAGCCTTGAGCCATGGCTGAAGGAGGAGTGACGTTGCCGGGTGAGTGTTGGGCAAGCTCTTTAGCCCTCCGGGTCGAGTGGCTTCTGAAACTGAAAGGAGTCGAGTACGAGTGCATGGAAGAGGATCTTCCAAACAAGAGTGCCCGGCTGTTGCAGCTCAACCTTGTCCATAAAAAGGCCTAGTTCTTGTGCACAATGAAAAATTAGTGGCCGAGTTCCTTGTGATTGTTTTTTTTTCTTTCTACTTTCGCTAGAACAATTTTCAAAATGGTTCATACCAAAATAGTTAAAATAAGTTCACGTGACTCTTTATTAAACGGTGTATGGATAGAAAAAAAATATATAAATATATATTTTAGTAAAAGTTTAGGGTGTAAAATATAATTTATCCAAAAAAATAATAATAGCATCCAACTCGAGTTGGCAAAACCTCTAAAATTGTCAACGTCAAAATAACCAAAATAGCCTACACATTTCGTTTTGCTAGTGTCGAAATGACTTGAGCACTGTTTGCATGTTAAACTTTTTGGATAAATTATATTTTGTACCTCTGAATCTTTATTAAAATATTTCAGTTCTAATCGTATCAATCAATTCTATACACTTGCCCTTCCATTCATATACTATTCAATAAGAGTCATGTGATTTTTTTTTAAAGATAAAGTTTAATTTATTTTAATTAGTGTATTGAGACAAAAAAAATTGAAAGCTCTAAACATAAAAACAATCTTGTTATTTTTGCATAAAAAATAGACGTTGAAAAAATCTTGACATAGTTTTGAAAGTAAGAGAGGTTAGTGCATTTATAAATCATAAGGAGTCAACTGTATTTGTTAAAAATCTCAGAGGAGGTCAGTGAAATTTGCCCTTTAAATTATATTTGTTTTTAATGATTTTTTTTTAACATTTGAATCAAAATTCTTTATTTTTTTGTTGGCAGAAAAGTAAAAAATATTTATTTTGTTTTTTTGTTTCTTTCAAAAATACCATTAGACCGAGTTGGAGAAAACGAAAAACGTAAGAATTGGTACGCAGTAGCAACATAACGAACTATGTTTCCCAAATCTCATATGAGCATCCATGTCAGTTTTGTTAAATTTAAATCAAATTATAATTCAAAAAATGCATATTTTATTTATTTAGTCATTTTTTAACACTAAAATTTCCAATTTCTCTATTACAATTTTATTCCATTAGAATGTTAATTATTTATTATTTCTTTGCTATTTCTTTGTATCTATAATTTTTTTTAATTTTTTGCAATAGTTGTATTTTTGAAATTGTCACATTATTCCAACTGTACTTTTTTAACAGTATTATTTTTTATAAAATATATTTTTATAATGATTATATGGTTATATTTTTATCTGACCTCGTAAAATAAAGTTACGTTGCTCTTAATTGAACGATATATGAATAAAATAATCCAACGTAAAAAACATCTTGATACAATTAAAACAAAAAAATATGAAGATATATTTTATAAAATTTTAGGGTGCAAATTGTAATTTACCCAAGAAATTTTAACATTTGGACAGTGCCATTGTAGCAAACTATGTATACAGAAATGCTACTATTATCGAAGTTTTACCGCATTTATTACCGATGTCACCAAAAGATGACGTTTTGGTGCAAAAAAGCAAAACGCCGTGTTTCACCTAAATGGATTTCTTACTGCGGGAAAGAAACTAAAGTCATTTTTAATACCTAAAATATCGTCGTTTTGGTTATCGATAACAATGCTGTAAAATTTTCGGGTTAACGTAGCATTGCTGCTATGTATACGGGTCTGCTTATTCTATAAATGATGTGGCGTTGATGTGAAAATCAAACACATTAATTTTTTATAATAAATACTGTATAAGTTTTTATCAAGTAAAACGCGGTATAATAAAAGCTATAGATCAAATAAAGAATAATAATTTACTTACATAACCTTAATAATAAACAATATTAAATATAATTAAAAATAAAAAAATAGTAAATTCACTCTTTATCCATTGTTCTAAATAATGTATATTGGATTGAATATAAGTGAAAACTTTTAAATCGAAAGATTCACTCCAAAGATAGAATAGGATAATTTTTTTTTTCAATCCTCTCTTATACGATCGTACGAACAATTTCTATGGAGGGGTGTAAATTAATAGATATTGAAATCAATGGATGAAATTCAATAAAATTACATGTGGCAATAAATAAAACAATGGACGGATTGAATTATATAATTATATTTTATCCATCATATTTCTTATCAAAAACCCAAATATAACCCGAATTTGACCCGAATTTGTTGGCTATTTTGACCATTCCAGCTAAAAGTAGCAAAATAATCAATTAGACCAACTTGACCCGAATAATACCTTCTCTCTCTCTCTCTGGATTGATTCGGCAGTCACCGCTACACGCAACGGTTACATAAAACCCTACACCGCAAAGAGCAAGGTTTGTCATCTCCCGAAACTTTGCCGTCGAAACCAGCCGCCGATGAATCGAATCGCCGTCGCTCTTCACTCCTCTCGTCCTCAAGAACCTTAACCCTTTCGCATCTGATTTCAAATGGGCAGATTCAATCTCTTGCTCTCTTCCCCCAAATCTCTGTTGCGAAATCTGCTGGTAAGAGCATTTCCAATCCCTCATCAAATCCTTCATATTTCTTCAAATCCACTGTTTACTCAAATTTGATGAATTTCTAGAAAGATTTAATATTGGAGTTAGTTTTCTTTCATTAAAAACTGGGTTAGTGTGAATAATGTGATAACTTTTTTGGGTTAACTTGGGAAAATGTGAGAAGATTTGATAAAGAGGGTTAATGATTGATAAGAGAATCTCTAATCAAATTCTTGATTTTTTGTCTAATCAACTTTTTACTCAAATTTGATGATTTTTCTGAAAGAGTAAATATTGGACCAAGTTTTCTTTCTACAGAAAAAGTGGTTAAAAGAGGTTTTTGGGGATAGCTTGGGAATAAATGGAGAAGATTTGGTGGAAAAAAAGAAGAAGAAAGGGAGTCAAGTATTGGAGATGCTCTCCAATCCTTCATCAACTTTAAATTTGATGAAAAAAGGGCTGAAGAGAGCTCCAATCCTTTCGTCAAACTTGTATCAAATCAAGAAAGAACCAATTCCTTCATTAAAGCAAAGATGAATCAAATCTTTCTTCAAATCCATTTTTTACTCAAGTTTTAGTGATAAGTTGGGAATAATATTTAAAAAAAGAAAAAAGATAGTAAAGGATTGGAATGCACCATTTCAATTCAAGCTTTTAAACCCAAATTCAATTTTGATTTGATGAAGAAGAGCAAGCATCGGAGGTATAACACAGAAAAATCAATCCTCTTTTTTTGTTTTCCCCCTCTTTTCTTGATATATCTATCTACATATATATACATATCACTCTGACAAAAGATTTTGTAGTAATTCACTATTTTTCTTGTAGTTTCGGAGGATATAATTTGGCACTTGATGTGAAGGAGGTCTGAATGGGAAATGCATCGATGTTTCAAGAGCATCTGCTCACCCGTAGTAGTAAGAATAATTGCACACGATTATTGTTAGGATATTAGGGTGGGTTGTAGTTTTTTGGATTTAAATGAAGGATTATTTAAAGAGCATAGCTCAATCTGATTTGATAGTTCATATATAAATTTTGGTGTTGAGTTGGGGAGCTTTGTCATGATGGATTTGAGATGACATTTTAAGTCCGAGCTTGGATGTATGTGGATTTCAAATGAACGTATTTGGTATTTACTTTAATGTAAAGATATATCATACAAGAGGTTTAGTTATAGGTGGCTTGTGAAACTAAATTGTAAGAAAAGTTAGAGGGAGAAGAAACGTGCGTATTTATATGTTTTCGAAGAGACGCGGTAATAAATGCACATATCTTGTTTTGAGTATTAGGCTGGGCTTGTACAATTTTTATTTAAATAAATGAAAGATTATTTAATGAGCACAGATCAATTTTGGATTTAATGGTTTATGTATGAATTTCAACATTGAGGTGGGGAGCTTTTGTCGTGTTGGATTAGAAATAACAAAGGGCTTTGTTTGGATACATGTGGATTATGTGGATTTTGAATGAAGGGATTTTATATTTACTTTCACATTAAAATATTGGTAATTTAGCTATACGTGGCTTGTGAAACTGAAGTGGAATGGAAATTAGAGGTAGAAGAGATGTATTTATGAGGATACTTCTACAGCTACGATCCTGAGGGAATCTCTATTGCTGTGTTTGGATTAATGATTGGATGGAGGAAAAAGAAAAGGGAAGGAAAATTTAATGGATCCAACAGTTTAGATTTAATCCTTTTACATTACTTTTATTTTCCCTCCACTAATCCCTTCCCAAATCCTTGATCCAAGTATAACCTACCTATTAAATAGTCTTTTCAAATCTATCTTGACACAGCTCCCAAACTCAATATTGACCCATCATTAGTATATAACTAGTGCCGAATCCATAAATAGACTGATTCGAAATACTTCATGATAAGGATTGTAGTTCGCAAAAGTTCCAATAAAATGCCCCTCTTCTACCTCCATTTCAGAAACCACTTATGACTAAACCTCTTGTAGTTCTATATCATATTGCATTGAGAGATACAGTCAAGATGGAGGACATATTGAGAATACTTCACAATGTTCATAGATAATACATCCCATAAAAGCCAATAGTGGTTTGGTTTATGTTTTAAAGTAATTCTTAAGTACCTATACTTTTCTTAATACATGTAATTACTTGATGGTGTATAGTTGAGTAATTTTTAATGAAATTCATGTGTATCTTTTGACAGATTTCTACAATTGCAGTTTTGATGAAAGGCATACTGAATTTTCAACCATAAGACTGCTGCAGATGAAGCGTTTTATTCATGCCACAGGTTCTGCTCCCTATAAGCTTCTTTTTTTTCATAATGACTCCACCATAATTTCTGTTATTATTTTTTTGATAATCTCTGCAACTTCTGTTTGGTTCTCCACAATATACTTACCCCTAGTATGTTTCTTTCTCCAGGATGTTGTTACTACCCAAGACGGGATTGTTATGAAATTCTTGGTGTTTCTAAAGATGCAAGTCGAGATGAGATTAAGAAGGCTTTTCATGAAGTAAGTGTATTCTAGGGTTCTTGCGATGATTGCGTCACCTTACATGACTTTATCTAGAGAGATTTCAACCATGTTAGTAGAAGAATGAAGAACATCACTTGAAAGAGATATTTGGAAATCCTCAATCACTCGAACAAAGACTTCATGTACAAAGGAGGAGTCACACACCAAATATGAAAGTTCTTAGGAACTATACGAGTTAAATACCTTAAGTGGCTAAGGTTAGGGGCTGGTACACCTTCAAATACGAATTGTCACACCCTATTTGTTGTGATTGGGTATGTTGAGGATGTCACCAATTGCGTCTTTTTGTTTACCTGTACTACAAATCATGAGAGAATGGAGTTGTAACAATCCATAATTAGAAAAAAAGTCATAACACTCCCGGATAGGTCTCCTTAAATGATTAATTTATATAATAATGGATTACATTTATTAGATGCTTATGGATTTATAGAAATTTGCCCCCACGCTGGTCTTCGGCGTACAACAATTAAGGGTATCTGACTTACCATGTTTCCACTCTCACTACTCATATTAAAACGATTCGGGTTTTAGCACACCAATTGGCTGGTAATAGCATGTGTGTAGGGCATATTGTTGGTAAATATTTACAGACCTTCCTCGACCCACTACATAATTCCACATCATCATCTCAATGTACTTGTTTCCATGCGTAAGCATCATGAGGTGACACATGGACAATTGCACGTCTTTATATCTCTCTCCCCCCTTTTGGGTCGAGCAACATCTACTGACGCCAACATAGAAGTGTTTTAGCCTTGATAAAGCTAAATTATAGCACGATCAACCTGTCAGTAGACTTGGTACTCTATTGGGATCACATATTGATGGGAATAAATAATACTTTAGACGCATTATTACTTTTTCCATTTTTTCCTAAGTAGGAAGCTAACTTTTCAATGTTTTAATCATAGGAGTGAATTTAGAAGTGAAAATGCCGAAAGTAAAGGTTGACTTGTTTAGATTTTGGATGAGAAAATTACCATGTTGAGAATGGCTTTTTCTTGAACCATCTTTCAAGATGTGATATTGTCAGAATGTTGTAAGTTTCTGATTTTTGTAACATTGTGCAGCTTGCTAAGAAGTACCACCCAGATGCAAATAAGAACAATCCTTCTGCAAAGAGGAAATTTCAAGAGATAAGAGACGCTTATGAGGTTTGTATTTGCTTCCGTGTGGCGGCTTACCTCCTGGATATTTGTGTGATGCATTCAGCTTATTCCTCTTTTTGAGGTTGCTTACAAACCAAAAGGGTGATGAATTTCACAATTTGCTTTTATAACAGTGATGATTTTCACAATTTACTCACATATAAATGACAAGGAAACTTATTTTATTAGCAGTAGCTTTGTACTTGAATAATTCTCCTCGTATGAGATTCTATCTGTTGTGGACGGTGAATTACAGATTTTGCAAGACTCCGAAAAGAGAACGCAATATGATAGGGTAAAACTATTCTCTCATCAGCTATATTTTACTTAATAATTAAAGTTAGAGAATTGCTGCATCTTAATATTCATTTTCCCCCACCAAGTTTCTAGAACAAGCCGAGTTATTCTCTTTATGTTTATGTCCAATGAAGGAGCGTTATTGGAGTTCAGAGGATGTAAAGTACGGCGCTAATGACGCAGGAGGTTTTAGATATGCTCATAGAACTCACTTCTCTGATTCATTCCATAAAATTTTCTCTGAGGTACTTTTGCTTTCATCCTTTGGGTTGAACTATTTATTAAACAAGAGAGTGATTTTGTGGGATATGGAAAATTTCGTTATACTAGATGTTATTTGATGTGTCACAGATCTTCGAAAATGAGGCTGAGAATTTTGCAACTGATATTCAGGTCAACCTGTTGTGCCGCTTATTCGCATGTGTACTTGTCATTATTGGTTTATCAGAGTTTCTGTATTAATATGCTTGTATGATATCCTGTTTCAAATGTTATAGGTGGAGCTGTCACTCTCATTTGCTGAAGCTGCTAGGGGATGCACAAAGCACCTATCTTTTGATGCAAGCGTTCCTTGCGATTCTTGCAGTGAGTAAAATTTCATTTTATCTTGGAGTCGCATAATCAGTTGGAACATCTTCCCAGCTTGAAAATCTCTGCGTCGTTTGATCAAACATTGGTTGATTTTTTTAGGTTTTTAAACCAGGAGTTAGCTTTTAGGTTAATATTGGTTCAAAAGGAGTGGATCCTTTTTTCCTCCTCTCCCCAAACCTCCTTTTGTTAATTTCTCAGAGCATTGAATGGTTTCTGTAGGGAATAGAAGGCATAAAGGTATAACTACTCATGTATATTTTGTAGTGTATGCTCACTATTTTTTCTGTGATAAATTATTGTTTAGCATCTAATTGAAAATTATGTAACTGAAGATGTGACTGCTTTGATTGTGGTCTTCATTTGGGACCTTTGAGTTGCAAATGTAAATTTTCTACATATGATTCTTTATGCATGAGGCTTTGTGGAAAGGTGGTTGAAGGATAGATTGCAAGCAGGGTTTTCTTGGGGGGGATCCTATCTGAGCTGCTGATTAATGTTTTAGTGAGTTCTTGGTGTCTATAGTAATCAAGGGAATCACTTAATATTACATGGAGCACATGGACACTGTTTAATAATAGTGGAAAGATTGATTAAAAGAAAAGCATTAATTTTGACTCTTTCATGATATGCAAGATGCTGAGAGAGACTGCATGAAGTGGTGATGGATTTATGGGTTTCATCCTCTCTTTTTAACACATTCTTCTTGCTTTTCTTTTTGTCCACTATTTCTTGTTGGAAGCCTTTATGTTTTTCATTTTGACGAGTCAAGGTTATCTGTTGTTATAATTTTGCACTGTTATCCTTGTTCAGGTGAGGTTGAATGCATTTAATAGAGTAGAATACAGGAGTAGTTTAGAAAATTCATGGTATTTTAGTTAGGTGTGAACACAATTATCGCTTATCACCATGTAAAGATTTTCCCCCATGTTAGACAAAAGAATGGATGGAGGGTGTAATTTGTTTATTTTCCCCCCTTCTATGGCTAATCTTTTGCTGGTAATTAGCATTTTTAACAAGTAGTTTGGCTTGTTTCGAGAAGCATTTCACATGCACTTTTTTGGTGCATTAGGAAATAGGGTTGTAGTTGAATTTTTTATGATGCTGAGATTTCTAATGTAAAGTTGAAGTATGTCCTAGTGAGGACCGCTTCTCTTTCAAGTACAGTGGAGCAATTTGGGTTTGAGTGAATCTTTTAGAATTTATGGATTCTCTTGGCCAGTACTTTGATGGGTATAATTTGTCTTTTGCTCCATTAATGCTGATGAGAATTTTATGTGGGAGTTGTGACAGTTAAAACAACCAACTTTGGTCACAACAGAACATTTATCATTGCGATTTATTTATCAAAATAATATAGATATTATTTTGACACTGTAGGTTATGATGTTACGATTTACTGGATGTGTGAGTTCTGACACTGTAGGTTATGATGTTAGAAGTATACCTGTGCTGTAGTCCAATTGATGTGTAATTATCATTTCCTACTGACAAGCTGCGTTTTGGCGTTATATTCTTTGTAGTTCACCTTTGTTGATCTTGTGATGCAGATGGGCTTGGTCACCCACTTAATGCCAAGGCAAAAATTTGTCCTGCTTGTGAAGGCAATGGGAGAGTAAGTGCTTCATGTAAATAACTGATGTTGATTTGACTTCTTTAGCGTGTTTTGTCTGGGAAACTCTTTCAACCTATTATCTTGGAATTGTGATCAGCCATTTCTTCAATTTTTTGTACTCAAATTTATCCATCTCTTCTACAAGGTTACAATTCCTCCATTCACTGCTACGTGCGGCACCTGTAAAGGCTCAGGGCGAATCATTAAGGTCCGTTATCTAAACTGCTGATTTACTCCAAGTTGTTTGATATCTAGATAAGTAGATGCAAATAGTGTCCTTATTCCATTGAGTTTATATGCGGGATACATATAACACCCATAATGGTCAATATATGTACTTTTTTATGGTACAGGAATACTGCAAGGCATGCAGAGGATTAGGGGTTGTTGAAGGAGTCAAGGATGTTAAAGTTACGATACCGGCAGGTTGATTCATTTATTTAGTACTTTTTTTTTGGTGTGGGGTGGTGGTGGGCTTTTGTCATATGTTCATTAACGGCCATATCTTATTTTTGTGGAATTGTGGACAGTCTTATTAATTTTGGTCATTTCTATTGCTTTGTTTGAAAAAGTTATCTGCAAGCTTAAGTAATGTACTTGCTTCACACATCTTGGTTGATTGGTGTTGGGAGGTTGTATGTCAGTTGTTTGTATTCAAAACACGGTTTTGAAAATCGTCCGATACTTACATATGGACCGATATATTGAGTTTGGAGACATCCGATACGGATATTATTATCCATATATCAGCCGACATTGTCCAATTTTGACCGATATTTGGCCGCATCACCGATACTGCTGTTACTTGATACCATGTTTAAAACCCTGGTTCAAATGGATGAAGGGTGTCTGAAATGGTGATATGCAAATATATCTGAAAAATATCAGCAGAATGAACACAAACGGGTTTCTGATTTGTGCATGTTACAAATTGCCTACGGTGAAGAGTATTGAAAATTCCTTCCTTTTTTTACGTATATTTTGTTAGCATTATGAGATCCATATATTTACTAATGAGCTTGTCTTGAGAACTTGTTGTTTTATTTTTTTGTATTACTTTTGAATTGATCAGGTGTGGATTCTGGGGATACAATCCGTGTTCCAAAAGCTGGTAATTCCGGAAGACGAGGAGCTCAACCTGGCAGCCTACACATAAAACTAAAGGTAAAATATGACTACTCCTATTGACTTTTAATACCAAATATAGTTTGGATTCCATTCTAGACTCTTGACAGTTCATGTATACTCATGATTTTTGTCATCTAGAAACTTTGCTGTTTAAAAGTTTTTTGGTATTTGGGTTCTTTGTGAGTGCAATATTGTGGTGGGATACTTGATAGCTTCATCACTTCTTGCATTTGGTTCTGCTAGGTTCTTAAAATGGCAATTAAATCAAGCCAAATAGCGGCTGCTTGCTGGAGAATGAGTGTGCTGTATCGATAGAATTTAAAATTCTAAACTCTGATTAGATTTCAGAAGGTGAATAATTGGTCTATTTTTTTGAACAGAAGACCACCAACGTCAGCCTTAATTGCTAAAAGAGCTATTGCTATGTCATTCTTGATGAAGCTCTTGTGGAAAGATGTAGTCTTATATTACTTCTCAAAGCATGCGAAAGAATACTGTTTAAGTCATTTTTCATGCTGATTTGGTTTCCTCTGTGTGTGCGCGCGCGCGCAATATTATGCTTGCTTCTGTTTGTTGGTGTGCTCTTAGTACTTGCTCCATTACATCAGTGTGCAAAGAAGAAAATAAAAAAAATGTGAATGAATTGAGAACTTTATAATAACTGCCGTTATTTTTTGTGAGGTTCCATTGAACTTATTAGATCATAAGGTGAGAAACAGGTTTGGTAATAGATAAGTTATTTATGTAAGACTGATGTAAGGCCATTAGCTCTCTCAATAATATGGAATGTTATTTTACAATGGACCCTCTTTGTTAGATATAGTTTGACATGGATAATTTGTTCTCTGAATGGTCTTTCTGTTAGCAGCAGCGGCACCTCACGAACTTCTTACTGGGGCCGTACTATAGGCATTTGCGAATGTTTGGTTGCACTTGCTCATATTCCTACGCAGTTAATTATAATTTCAATGCTTTGATGGTGGTGGGGGCGACTTCTGTTACTTAAAATTTGTTGCGATTTCATCGTTTCGTTGGTCTTGAAATAAAGTGCAATCAGTTTGGCTCTCAATTCTCGTGAGCTTGGCCATGTCAAATGTTGGGTTGTGATTTCTTTTTTGGCTTATAATTCTGAGTCAACCGGATCTGAAGTACTTACCAAACTTTTTGTTGGGAGAAATTGAGAACTTTATTCTTAATCACCGGTATTGCTCTGTCACCGTATAATGCCAATATTAATAAAGCTAGCCAATTTTAGCTCATTTTATTCTTCCTATCGGTCTAAAATTCACTCATATTTGTTAAGCCACTTCATATCAAAAACTTTGGCTGTTTGGAATTGGGCTGAACATTTTATATTGAGTTGAAAAACTCTTACTGTCTTACATTTGAACACAGACGACTGCCCATGTATGCAAAGAATATAGATGTAAGAGAGAGGTGGTGGGTGGTGGGTGGGTGGGTGTAGTTCTCGAGGAATATCATAATTTACACTTCCTCTGTCCCATTTTGTTTGTTCACTTTTCCATTTTGGGGTTTTAGATGTCCCAAAATATTTGTCTATTTTAAAAAATAAACTACCAAAATGTTGTTACTTTCCACTTTGCCCTTTCACTTTTGAATAGATGTGAGATTTCTACTTTTCTATTTTTAGGTAATTTTTCTTAATTATTAAAGGATAGTTTTGGGAAGTTAAACCTTTTAAAGTGGAGCATCTTTGACTCCTCAAGAAGATGGATTCCCCAAAATGGATAAACAAATTTGGACGAAGGGAGTACGATTTTTGCCTTGTGTCATCGTCCTCAATATGAACCTGTTAATGTAAAACTTGGAAACAAATCTAAGTTTTATATGTATAAATGCATATACCAACAATGACTTGATAATATATGATTCAATTATGTCTTTATATTGCTATCTCCTTGCTAGCATGTAGAACCTTCTGTTCTTGAACTCGGCCAGTTAATGGTTTTTATTGGTATCATGTTTGTGTCCCAGCTGTGTGTTTGTGCTACTCAGTATATTAGATCAATTGCCCGGAAACTTAAGTTGTTAGAAGATGGGCCAAAAAATAAAAAAGTAAAAAACATATCAAAATCTTCATCTAGCTGGTGTTTGTGCTACTTAATACGGTAGACAACCACTTGCCCGGAAACTTAAGTAGTTAGGAGAGTGGCCAAAATATATATATCAATATCTACACCTCTAATTTGGAAATCTCTCCTGATAAAAAATCAATACGAGGCAATTATCTAAAGCTGGAAGGCTAGATTGAATCCAAACCTAGCCTTGGCATTATTTGCACACATTGTGGCTGTCCACGGTTTTTATTTCTCTTCACACACTTGGCAACTGACCGTTGCCATTGTACCCCAAGTGCTAGTCCATTCTTGCTAACAATTGGGATATTATCTAAATTATTTGGTTTTTAGAAGCTCCATATCTAGTTGAAGAATCCAATATGCTTTAGACTGATCATAGTTGGCCTGAATTTCTAGCTCCATCGTCCGGAACTCTCTCATCTATCAAACGAACAAAATAGCACCCTTCCTTTATCATGATCCTTCAGTCATCAAAGGGCAACGTGTCTATTTAATCCAACTAAAATTTAGGCAAAAAATTTTCTTATTATTTCTTTTTGCTCTGGTTTGCAGATTTCTTGAAGGAAAAATGTATATAAAATTTTTCTTTGACAGATTATTGTGGAGGACAAGGGAAGAAAAGCATATTGTGTGGAATCGTGTGAGATTTTGCTTTTAGGTGTCATTTCTCGTTTTATTATGTTGACTTTTGCCTTTTTCCTTGGAACTTTATTCCTGTATGTGAGAATATGAAGGAAAACAGTTTTCTTTTTACCTTTTCTTTTATTTTTCTCTACCATTTCTGCATCAAATAGAGCCCTTTTTTTCCCCTGTGCGTCTCCGGGGCAATCTTAGCAAGTTAGCATGAAATATTATGGAGAAGGGCATTAAGTATTGCTTTGAATGGTAAATGTTTGAAGAACCTTTTGCCTATGTTTTTCTGTAAGTATATCCTTTTCTGTTATGCTGTTAGTAGTTAATGTCCTCCCATTCTTTCTTCTCATTGATGTTACATCTACATTGTTCTATTTAGTTTGAGTAAACTTCACTGACAAATAACAGGCTATGTTTATAACGTACAGACTATTGATGAGTGAATTTTTTCTCTTTGACATAGACTGCCTTAAATTAAGCTGAACAATAACATAAGTTGACTACTAAATATACTTGTGCTTTCAGGTTTTTGTTCCCTCTTTTTGGTGTTTTCCGGTCTTTACTGGTTTGCAATGCTTATTCTCACATGTTCTGAAATTTCTTTATGTTTACATTCAGGTGTCTGAAGATCCTATTTTTACTAGGGATGGTGCAGATGTTTATGTGGATTCTAATATTAGCTTTACACAAGTGAGAACTATTCTATTCCTTGATATATATTTCAATTTGAAATTGTGTTTTTGCAACTTTTGATTATCACCACCCAATATGCTGATCGGCAATAACTTCTCATACTAGTGAATTTATTAGATTAATATAGAATTTCATTAGCTAAGAACATAAATTAGAATATTACTTCCACATACCACTCGGCTAATAGGTTATTGTTTATATTTAGAGTAAAGACTAGAGGAGAAAGAAAAGCTTCTTGAACCACTTTTTATTTAATGAGATGGTAATTTGCTAGATATTCTTAATTATATTATTTGTTGCTTCCCTCTTGAACTGTCATTTCTATTGTACGTGAAAATGTTATAGTATTGTTGGAACATATACCTTTGTTCAAATGTGCCTAGCTTTTAATTACTTGGTATGACTTTTTTTGGGGTTTACAATTCATACATACTTCTTTATCCTGCTTTATTTCATGTGAATCTGTTGTTTTATCAAGTGAAAATCTGCTATTCTGCATCTGTGGCTAAGATAAGATGTTTGGGGTCAAAACAAAACCAGCTTTGATAATTAAGAACCTTTAATTTTCTTAACAGGCTATTCTTGGTGGTAAGGTTGAGGTAGCAACTTTGGGCAGTAAAACGGAAGTGAAAGTATGATACTTTTCCCGAATTTCTGTTGTCTTATTTCTTGAAATAACTCTTTTTTTTTTAAAGGGCTGCTTTGGCGTCCTGGTGGTGATTGTGCCTTATCATTTTGAGCAATTTCTTTCTCTAATTGTTACCACTTTTTGTCTTTGCATTCATGTCCTGTTAGATACCAAAGGGGGTTCAGCATGGTCAGCTGATGGTGCTTAGAGGCAAAGGTGGATCAAATGACATTGTGCTGCTAAATTTACTTTTTATTCAATTTCCCTCTTCTCTCCCCCCTCTCTCTCCTCTCTCTCTCTCTCTCTCTCTCTCTCAAAAGCTCTTAATGTGGGTTGTGGCAGGCTTGCCAAAGCATGGCATTTTTGTAGACCACGGAGATCAATATGTGCGTTTCCGTATTAACTTCCCAACGTAAACTTCCTCTCTTGTTACATATATTGTTTCTATCTTATTTTTGCTTCTCTCTTGAATTATACCATCAATTACAACCTCTTATTGAGTTGTGAACTATCATATTGCTCCCTCTGTCCCATTTTGTCAGTCCATTTTTGGGAGTTCCAACTTTTTATGGGAGCATGCATTAATGCATTATAATTTAAATTCAAAGGCATTATTTCCACCCTTGCCCCTTTATTTCCCACTTTCACATATATTTATAGCTATGTATAAAGGATAATTTCAGGAACTTACAAACTTTATGCTTCGACTATTCAAAGTGGCCAACATTTTTGGGACATTATCCTCTTTGTAATTAGTTGAAACAATGGGTGGGTGGACATAATTACACTCTCACACATGATTCTACTAGGAGAATCCAACTTAACATTTCACTAACATGAAAACTGGAAGATTTCTCCTACATAATTACCACTGCTCAAAGCTAGCAATGTGTTTTGAATAACAATGCTGCAAAATATGTTGAACATTTACCAAAACAGGTTTAAAGCTTTCAAGCAGTATGCTCCAAGTTAACTATGAAATTGCAATCTCATTTGTTTTTCATCTTTTATTCTACAGAGTGGTAAATGAACGTCAACGTGCTATATTGGAAGAATTTGAAAAGGAGGAAATTATTCGGGAAAATAGCACATCTATCGATGGAAATTGGTAAGTGTTTTTATTTATTTGTTTATTACCTATGTGTTTATGGTGACTTTTTTTTTTTTTGCTCATGGGCATAAAAAGATTGTACATCTTTGGAGGGGTAGATCTAGATTATGATCAATTACATTTTATTCCATGCACAAACAATATGTGAAAATTGAGGTAGTGTCTCTCATTTGCCTTTGCCTTTTTAAGCGTTGTTCTTCCTCTATCTCGCACACAAAATACAAAAACAAGCATTGAAGACCTTTGGCAATTGGCAGTGATTTATTTATGTGCAAGGGCTTGTTGGTTTGCTGTTTGGCTACCTAGTTTCTGAATGTCACTCCATTGCCTAATGGATTCCTATCTGGCTAAATATGCCTCCTAACTATTCTCTCGTTGATTTTAAATATTTTCATGATATTCCACTTGGACATCTTCATAGTTAAGATGCATTGGCCTTATCTTCTGTTACTGGACTTGTAGATATTGTTTATTTACTCCTTGAAAATACCTAATTTGAGGGGTGAAAAAACTGGAAGTGTTTCAGTTGGAGCTGTTTGTTTCTTAGATTATATTAATGTTTGTTTATAGATTCATATATGGGTCTCTAGTCTGGTAGACAAGTTTTTAGTTTAATGTCAAATTTCTTTGTATTCACTATTCACTCGAAAGTGGCATTACAGCTTGTTAAGTTCTTGACCATTTATAATCTCATTCCTCTAGTCACCATTCTGAATGTAGTGAACATTCTGGAAATGAATAACAGGCTTTATCAGCAGCTGTCTACTGGTTGAACTTACAGGTGGCAGCAAATTCTTGATCGTGTGACGGCTCCAAAGTTTATGGTTGAGTTCTCTCTGTTCATATTGATCCTTCTGCTGCTTCACAAAAGCATGGGATGAGATCTGTCCCCTGATCATTTTTGATGGATGAATCTGTGCCTTATGATAGAAGGCTTTCCCATCACCTGCAGCGCAGGTCATGCAGGTCCAGTGATATTGGTGCGTTGACATTGCTTTGCTCCAAAGAGACTGGTCTTCCATTGATTGAAGGTACTAAAATTTGTATACATAGTTTTGCTTTCTCCTCATTCTTCAGCGGTGATTTAATACTTAAAGAGCCGCTTCTTCTTTTTGATTAGAGAAGATGATTGAATTATATAGTTCCTTTATATGTAGACTAAATTACATGTATACAAATGATTCTTTGGTGGTTAATAAAAGCAGATTTCTTTAATAATTCAACTTTGATCCCTATGCTGTCTAATCTAGTAGACTAAAACTGTCACATTTTCTATTTATATTTTCTGCACATTTTGAAGACTAAACTGATATGGTTAGTAAAGTATTTCTTCTATCAATGGACACCATTAAAGTGAAAGGAAAATTTTGTGAAATAAGCTATAAGAACTACGATACTTTAGGAGACCACGTGTCGATGAGCAAGAAACAATAAAATTATAAAATAAATGTAGCTGAGATGATGATGCTATGCTGGATGCACTTACTAGAAAAGGTTGGAATTAGAAATAAACACATTTGTAAAATAATGAGAGTAACATCAATTAAAGATGAGCTGAATGCAAACAGAGTAAAATGGTTTAGTCATGTACAACAAAATCCTGTAGATGCATTCCCCTAGGACACCCCGATGGTTAAGGTTGCATTCCCCCAGAGAGAGACTGATACTTTAGTAAAAAAAACAAAGACAAGCAGTAGATGCAATGATAAGGAAGAATGATACAATTCTAGGGGGACAAGAAGACCTAAATTGACAGTGGAATAGGATTTGAGTAAGCCAACTACAATTGATTGAGCCACTAGACTTGATTTGGTTTCCCAATTTATTTATTTTTTTGGTCTAGTAAGTGCCAGCTAAACTCCAATCTCTTTCAATTTGTTTTAAACAAGCTCCAATCTCTTTCAATTTGTTTTAAACACGAAATATTGTAACCAAATGTGTCATGGATATAAACATTTCCCTCGGTGAATTTTAGGTTGTTCTTCCCGTACGAGTTCTTGTATATAAAATCTGGCATGAATTTGGTGCCATTTGGCCCTCTTGTTCAGCGGATTGAAGAAACCCAAAATTAATGTTGCCTTTGAAAGTATGAGTAGCACTATCAGGTGGTTTTGCTTTGTAGAATCCGTAGCCTGACCCTATGTACCAGCAAAAATACCTCTAAAAAAATATGCATTAGACAATCACATTTTGGTTCAATTAGTTCTTTCATCGGACGTTTTATTAACCTAACAATCTTATGTGAATATGGATGAATCATCATCTTATCAAACCGTCAAGTTACATTGTGTTGTATTTCTTGACGGAGGTTGGGTTATACTCCTGATTGCAACTCAGGTTTTTGACCCGCTTAATTATATAACAAAGGTATATATGTTACATGGACTCTCCTATTTTTTCCAAATACTCATGTCAGGTGGATATGGCATGTGTATATGGATGTGGGATATGTGTCCGACACCTGTACCCAATATAGACATTTGGATTCACTAAGTTTTATGATAAATGAAGATAAAGAAACTCGCAATGCTAGAAAAGCAACATTTTTAGCCTTTCATATAGATGGGAGACTTAAATTTCATATATTTGCTTAAACCCATTTGATTTCAAGTACATCTATAGTAATTTGCGATATATTGTATGAGGATACTATACAAATTATAATACAAACAAGTGTTCTCAAAACTTGTCCCCGTACTTGTAACTAATTTTGGACACATATCCTAATATCCTAAGATTTAATTCTTCGAGAACAAATATGTTAAATTTTGGTTGATTAGGTGACTATAAAGTTGCTTTTCTTTCTATGTTTGTTTTATTGAACATCACATCATGTTTCTGCTTTTGTAGGGTAGGTTAGTATATCATCTCTCTTTCTTCCCAAAGTACAGAAATATAGACTAAACGTATCTTGATATATCCCAAATCACATTTCTAGGGGCTTTTATAAAAAGAGTCAATTTTGTTTGTGAAAACTATTCCAAATAGATTTATGGATGCACCATTGATGCTTGAAAAGAAAGCATAAAAATAGAATTAATTTAAGCTGTGGCTGAAGTTGTAGTGATTAATAAATTGGTAAATGTCAAACCAGAAAAATATGAAAGGAGAATATTGCATATAACGATCATAAGCTTATGAAATTTTCTTACGTGGAAAATTGAATGTCCTTTTCATTTGAAACTTGCTCTTATGTTTATTCACAGGTGCTACTAACTAGAAAGGTCTGATAATATGGTATGAACTTCTCTTCGAACGGGACTGTCTAGTCCGCTGGCTACGAAGGGGTGGATCTCACGCATACTGTGGGACCCACCCACTTCTCACATCCAATGAACTAGGCCATAAAGTTCACTGGAGAAAAGTCGAGCTCTGTAAGCATGTGGAAGAAAACCCTAGTGGGTAATTGGATTGAATTGTACTTTCACAATACATACATCCCTACGTCGAAGAAAAAGAGACACTACATAACTTTATGGCACTGAAAAAAACTATATTATGACTTATTTTGAATGCTAATGTAGAAATTGCATTTTAGACTTTTCTTCATGTTAGTAGAACAAGCTCTACATTCATTTTAGGGACAACATTTTGTAAATTCTCATATGCATACAATTCATCATGGATTGCTAGAACTAATAGTTTGTGGCATCTCTGTTTCTGGAATTAGAGTTTCGCTCCTCTTCTTTCTGTATTTTAGTTCACCAGAGAAGTAGGAAATGAAACCCCCCATAGCGCGAGAGCAAGGGAAACACTTTTCTCTGCTTCCTGGTAGAATATAACAGCTAGGACTTCTGTAACGGGTAGTAGAACGGCGATTATAATAGCGGAGAGGAGAGAGGAGCTAGCGAAGCATATTGCTCCCAGGAAGAAACACTGCAAGATTATGCTACTGCACACCATCACCACGTAATATTTTATTTTGCCAAGTCCGAATGCAAGAACTGCCGGAAACAATATGAATATACAATTTAGTTTTAGTTTATTATTGCACGAGGCAACTATTATTTCAAAATTTTCACTTATATAACACAACTTATGAAAATCTTCCTTGGCTTGAGTTTTCTTCAGAAATTTCGAAAATCTTGTTTTAGTTTTGAGTTCTTTTTCCAGCTGTGATTAGGGACCTCCTCTTTCATAGGTTTACCCAATTCTTGGCAAACCCTGTGTAAGTTAATAGGTTCTCACTGGGGATTTATATTGGGATTTATATTTCAGGCTCATTTGGTCTAGCTAAATAATTCTAACTTTTGTGGGTTTTGGCTATTTTAGCAAAAGGTGTCAGCTAAATAAACTGGGTTTTGCTGATAGGTTTACCAATTTTGACGGTGGAGGGCTGGAGACGGCTGAGCTTGGTGGTTGCCGTCATTGGGCTTTGATCTAGTGATTGGTGATGGGTGGAGATGGCATTGTTCAGGTGTCAATTGATTTTGGTTTGAGTAGTGGAGTTGGGAGGTTCAGCTATTGATGTAAATGGCTTTGGAGGGTCAAAATTGGTTCTCGCTGGAGGTTAGTAGAGGTGGTTGTCTGTGTGGGGTTTTTTGTTGCACTGGTTTGCAGTGGTGGTCCATGGTGGCCGGTAATGAGAGAGATTATCGTAT